>JAPKLY010001322.1:0-47286 GCA_026898435.1 Prunella vulgaris
CCACCTTGCTGGGCACGAAGGACCAAGAGGCGAGTCAGGGTAGGCCAAGCCAGCAAGCCTACGAGGCCAAGTGAAAGCTGTTTGCCACCCTGCTCGCCACTTTGCTCGCCACGAAGGGCAAAGAGGCGAGTCAGGGTAGGCCAGGCCAGCAAGCCTATGAGGCTATGTGAAAGCTGCTCGCCACCTTGCTGGGCACGAAGGACCAAGAGGCGAGTCAGGGTAGGCCAAGCCAGCAAGCCTACGAGGTCAAATGAAAGCTGCTCGCCACCCTACTCGCCATCCTGCTCGCCACCTTACTGGGCACGAAGGACCAAGAGGCGAGTTAGGGTAGGCCAGGTCAGCAAGCCTACGAGGCCAAGTGAAAGCTGCTCGTCACTCTGCTGGCCAAGTTGATGGGTACGTGGACCAAACACTACTCGCTGCTCGCCCTTGCTGCTCGCCAGTGGTACCCGCCCATGGTGCCCACCATGTTGCTCGCCCATGGTGTCTGCCATGGTGCTCGCCCATAGTGCTTACCCATAGTGCCCGCTATGGTGCTCGCCCGTGGTGCTCGCCTATGGTGCCTGTCATGGTGTTCGCCCATGGTGCCCGTCATGTTGCTCGCCCATGTGTTGCTCGCTCATGGTGCTCGCCCATGCTGTCAGTCCAACACCACAACTGATGATGATAAGACCGCCAGCCAAATCCAACCAATGTGGGTAAGGGAGAAGGCACACCAAGCATCCCACAAGGACATAAGAACCACAACTCCCCATCCATGTGAAGGACATCAACTCCACAGAAGATTGCTCACTTAAAGGATACTTGGACTACCAAGGAAGGGGACCAACCAAGAAGGGTAGATTAGTCCTTTAAATAGAGTTAGTGGGTTAAGTGGGTTTAAGAGTGACAAGTGGAGGACACTTGTCACCACCTTAAGCTAATCAACTTAATCATGTGTCACCTCACCCATGCAAGGGGTATAAATATGAGATATACTCTCATTTGTAAAGGATTCCACTCTTGATCAATACAAGAACATTTTTACATATTTCTCTCACTACTTTTTTCTCTCTACATTTTCTTACAACTAAATCAATTCCTTACTTTAGTTATTGTTTGAGCAATTTAATACTACAATTAGCCACATAAACATATGATTAGACAAATTGCTCAACATGTATATTTACTATCACTGTTATGCATATACACTATCATTTTTAAAAAGTCAAGTATATTTTTTATAACATTGATAGTATATATGAATAATATGGATATTGATTGCACACAACAGTAATACAAATTTATGTGAACTTGAATTCATAAGAGACCTACTCAATCGAGAATAATGCAACGGCGATCGAGATCTAATTATCTTTAGTACCAATTTAATATTGTTGTAAAAAATTTCTCCTAAGTGTTTAGTTTAAATTATAAAATTATTTATTTGTCGAAAATATACATATTTTTTCCTGATAGATAATTTTATTCTTTAAATCAAAGATACACTTACGTGATGTTTGGTCAGATGATAAAATTAAGGAATATAATAATATGGATATTATTTTAATAAAAAAAGTGAGATAAATATTTTATTATGATTTATTGGTAGGATATGTAGTAGTAAACTATGTACTCCCTCGGTCCACCAATCTGTTTCCCATTTGTGAAATGACACGAGATTTAATAAAAATTAGTATTATATTGAAATAATAGATAAAGTAAGGAAAATTTGAAGGTATTGTGGGACCCAAACTTTTATTTTTGAGTTTGGGTTGTTTCCAAATAAGAAAATGAGAAAAAAATTTGTGGACAAACAAAAAAAGAAAGTGATAAATAATTTGGTGGACATAGGAGTATTATTTTAACACAAAATCTTGGGTGCACCCAAGTGCATGGTATTCACTTGAGATTTATGCTCAATTTTAATTTTGACTTGCCTAATTTAAAGTATGGGCTGATCAAAATTAATTTCGAAATTAATTGATTTTAAAATTAAGACCCAACTAAAGGTGTACGAATGCGCCAAAATGCATCGAAAATACACTCTTAATTTAATATGTTGATTGATAGATGTATATTAATTAAGAGATAAGGTTACGTAGGGCATAAACAATATGTAATAAAATTATAAGAAAAACTTGGTCAAATAATTAATATAGACCCAAATAGTATTTTTGCTTATTATACTACCGAATCCTCGTAGCCCGTTATACGAGTTAAATTGAAAATAATACTCCTTTCGTCTATGATAATTGGATTATTTTTGTTTTTCAATGTTATTAAAAAAAATTAGATGTGATGTGTAAAAGAGAGAGTATTAATATTTAAAAAGTACTTATTTATTAAAAAAACATTTGATATGATATATAAAAATGAGTGTATGTGTATTTAAAATGAAAATAATAATTATAATATTATTATTTTAAGTAAGTGAACTATTTATTGTGAAAAAACGTTTAAAGCAACGCCGGCGGAGGGAGTATAACTTATAAAACAACATACTAAATTAATATAAAAAAAATTATATGAGCTAATAAGCCCAGCCAAACTTGAACTTAATAGTTACCCTGCTAAGTGAAAATCACAAAATGATTCATAAAATTGATAAAAAATACAAATTGGTTCTGTGCAGAAAAAAATACACTCATGTGTAGAAAAAAATTATATTTTTGTGTAAATATTGTGAACCAATTTATAAATATAGTCATTTTTTGAACCAATATATAAGTCACCTGATACTAACCAACATAATTCAGATGTTTAAATTCACCATGGAATTTCGTCGGCAGTTAATATTCTACCATAAATACTTAACCAATTTCATCAACCAACAACCTGCTGCAAAACTCATGTTCATCCAGTACCTGTTTAGATCTAGAGTCTAGACCATGAGGGAGAAAGAGAGAAAGCAATAATGGAGAGAGAGAGAGAGAAGCACGTGAAAACCTGATAATTCTGTGTTGCACTGAATCGTCAATCAAGATTAATCTATGTGGGACCAATTACTTTTAATTGGGTATTTTTGTTTTTTTGAACCTCGGGAGGATAGGATTAGGAGGAAACCTGCTCAATTTAAATTTTTCTAGACTACATACATGTTAATTATAACGATTAAAAATACT
The DNA here is from genome assembly GCA_026898435.1 of Prunella vulgaris. Taxonomy (NCBI): domain Eukaryota; kingdom Viridiplantae; phylum Streptophyta; class Magnoliopsida; order Lamiales; family Lamiaceae; genus Prunella; species Prunella vulgaris. The sequence goes on from JAPKLY010001322.1 coordinate 3,105, forward strand.
CTATCAGTCCAGTAAACATGCACACATTTTTTCACTAGAATTAATATAATATATCAAAAAATATTTTGGAGTATTGTGAGATCTGTTTATGAATAAAGTGAATAATTTTTAAAATTACATCATTCTAAAAATATTTACTTCATTCATAATCGTATGTTACAATATTCCAAATATTCTCCGGCGTATAACATTAAATCACGTGCAAAAAATTGTGCACAAATTTAATGGACACGTGAGTATATAATATGTGTAGATTATAATATTTTTTAAATAAAATAACCATTACTCTGTTTGATTACTTTCAGGCTCCATTTTGATGAATGAATTTAAAAATAAAAAATGTTAAAAAATATATATTTCAAATCACGAATTATAAAAAGACGGGAGAGGAGAGAAAAGTAAAGAAGAGAGAGAGAGAGAGAGATGAAATGGGTTAAACAAGAGGGATTTCAAATGACATGATTTTAATGAGAATTTAAAAATTTTTCATTTTTAATATGGCTCAAATCTAAATATTTGTATAATTCATGAATTTCAAATCTATCTATCTAAGGGAAGCCTCATATTTACAGTCAACTTCTTCAATCATTTTCCTATGCTACATCAATAATTTTCAAAAATTAAAGCACAATATTAATTATATAATTAGTATAAAAAAATATCCATTCAACATATTTAAGCACAAAAAAGAAAAGAAAAAATAAATTTTCATTCTTTCATTGAAGAGTTTGAACAAACGACCTTAAAATATAGATTTGAATTTTATGCATATATAATTATTACTTCCTCCCTCCTTTTGTTGTCCTATTTTACTTTTTAACTCCTTTTTTATATTAAATTACATTACATTTCAATAATAATTTCACACAAAAATATAATTCTATAATTTCATTCATTTAAATTGAGTAATATTATTTAATAAAAAAATTATTTTATTTATTTAAATATTATAAATCAATTACATTAAAATAGAATTGAAAAGTGAAATAAAGAAAAGGAGGGAGTATATAATAAAACTCAACCCCCATCAAATCTTATCATGCACTTACTAACATAAAATACATATTTTTTTTATCTTTACCCTTTAAATTTTTTTAATTATTTAATTATTATGAAAGAATTTATGTGAGACCATTTTATCATAATTAAATAGTGATAGAATTATAATAAAATGTGATATTATTTTTTTAAAAAAAACTGATAATTACTTAACAAAATTATTATCACTTTTCTAAAATGATAATTTTTTTTATTAATGTGTGATATATTTTATGTTGATCTCATATCATGAGACGAACTCACACAAATTTACTTAATTATTATTCAATTTTATTTATAAATAAATAAACTTAAGAATATTTTAACTATCCAAACATATCTACTACTCCCTCCGTCCCAAAGAAACTTGTAGACTTTTCTTTTTGGGCGTCCCATAAAAACTTATGGATTCACAAAAGAAATTCTTTCATAAATTTCACCCTTACAATATTTACATTTTCACACAAAATATCATTATTTTTTTGATCTACATTACACTTATTTCAAAACCTTTTTATTTTATACACAACATTTTATTAAATTATTCTTTAGAATGCTATTTTTTTTTTTCTTAATACCGATTCCAAAACCAAACATGGCCTTAAAGCATCCAACGCCAAAATTCAGATCATACCCAACCTTGTAACCCTCTATTTATAGCCCCCACAACAATTCTATCCCCCACATCAAAAACCACACTCCTCTTCACTCTTAAACCCTCTCTCTCTCTCTCTCCTCCAAAAATGGCTAAGTTATTTGCCTTTGTTCTTGTCGCTCTTCTCGCCATTTCCATGCTCCACATTCCAGTAAGTTGTGTGTGTTTTTGTTGCCTCTTTGTAGTGTGATTTGTGTGTAAGATCTGATGATTTCTCATACCTTTTCTTGCATCTTAGGTCATGGCATCTCAAGGGATCTACAACTCCAACAAGGTTGGATTTACTTCTTCTCTTCTTTAATTCTTGAATTAATTATTTTGTGCTGATTTTCCCCCATTTTTGTTGTTAAATGATTTGCAGAGCCGATATGGTCCTGGCAGCTTGAAGAGCTTCCGTAAGCATTCTCTAATTATTTGCACTTCTTGATTTTGTCCCAACTTTGCTGATTTATTTCTCATATTTTCTTCACTTATATGTTGATCTATTGATACTTAATGTGTGACATTCCATTAATTCCATGACCAATATTTAATTAGACATTCCCTTCCCATTGATTATAAAATTCATCAAATCACAAATGGATAATTTGATGACTTTTGACCAGTGGTCAAAGTTACTAAATTTGCTGTTTGATGAAATGACCAGAATGCCCATCGCAATGCACGAGGAGGTGTAGCAAAACCCAATACCACAAGCCTTGCATGTTCTTCTGCCAAAAGTGCTGCAGAAAGTGTCTGTGTGTCCCCCCTGGCTTTTATGGCAACAAGGCTGTTTGCCCTTGCTACAACAACTGGAAGACCCAGCAAGGAGGCCCAAAATGCCCTTGAAACTCTTTTTTTAAAAAAATTTCCAGTTCTTGATTTAATACTAATATATGATTACTACTACTACTTTTATTATGAATCTATGTTATAATTATTATGTCGCATTAGTGCTAATTAACTAATGGGAGGGAGGGAGGGCCTACTTTTGAAAAGTATCTTTATTTTGTTGCTTATTTTATGAGATCTGATGTAATTTGTGTTGCTATGCCACTCCATTTGGGGGGATGTCTTAGATGCGAGTCGGCTGCAGCTGATCTATTATAAATCTTAATGAAATTATTAAATATTATATCTTCCAATTCCTTATTACATTGTCCATTCAATAAATTTTATTTTCAATGATTCCAGTCTAAGGCTCTATTTGGTTCAATAATAATATAAAAGCTGATAAAATGGTTTTACGTAAAAAAGGATTTATTATTTAATTAGAGAGGCTTACTCGGCCAGATAATAAATCGAAATCGGGTAAGGCATCTTGCATAATTATCAGCCAAGCCTGCAGTGAGACTTTGCAGGCCTTAATAATTTAAAGGGCCTATTTCAAATAATCAAATGGGTTAACCGCTTAGATAAATCAAATAAATCAATTAATCTGACTAAATGGACCTTAAGAGTAATAAATATTGTTGAAAAATTAATATTAATAATTTTTTTACATGTTTGAGCCGCTCAAATTTTTAGATGAAATATAAAAGTTACAATACATTTGTCACTCGTCGAGTTTTTAATAGAACAATTTAGAAATGTAGAAGAAATATATATCCATATCATTGCTCACGCCAATCTAATTAATAGTTAGAGCAAAATAAACTAGTGTAGTATAAGTTGTGATTTTCTCAACAACTAATTAATTTGCAGGGAACTCGTTCAAATATAATAAACTTTTTCCTACAAAATATTACGTGTACATTATATACTGTACACCACTTATACTAATAATAACCTTTTTCCCCCTTTATTTCTAGTATTAAGCCGTGATTGGTGGCTTGGGTGGAGCAATTGCTGTTATTTGCCAAGAAAGATGAGAAAAAGGGTAATCTCTAAATGAATAAAGGAGGAGAAAAGGGGTAAAGATATAAAAAGATGAGCAAAGTTTAAGAAAAATTGGTTTACATTATAAAGCAATATAGAAAAGAAATCCTATGGAAGCTTTTCGAGCCTTTCTTTTAATGCTTCATTTGGTATGGGTTAAAGGGCAAAAGAAAAAAAAAGGAAAAGGATCTTTTGTGATATTTGGAAGTATATAAATATTCTCGTAGTTGCCGATTTTTTTTTTTTTTGGATGATTGATTTTTTTTCTACAATTTGTACAATTTGTCTTAACCATCAGAAAATCATATCCGACCTACACCCTGGAATACCTTTTTATGGATAATCATTGATCCAATAGGCAAGATGAAAAAACTTCCATTGAAGTGGACCGAAATGAGTGTAAATAGAGGTTCTAACTTCCATTAAGAAAGACGATGAGATGTGACTTTTCTCGCTCAGCTTCCCGGCCAACAAGGGCTCTTGTGGAGGTAATAGTGTTGCCTAGAGAGAGACAACACATGTGAAGTTGCCTACTGCTCGACTTCTAGTTGAGAGAGACAACAAGGGCTCTTACGGGAGCGTAACAACGTTATCGACCATCGAATTTTAAGGCTTGCATATGAGCAAGGGATTTCTGGGGTTGGTGGCATAGGACGACCAGGTTTGGTAGTGCTAATTTTATCGTGGCGAGACAGATTTGGAATCAATTTGGTTATTTTTCAATTCTGAGTAATTGTACTATAGAATTTGGTCTCGTGTAATTGTGTTTTTATAGTGTTTTGAAATTTTGTTTTGATTGAGTAGAGCTTGAAGAAAGTTCAATTTGAGTGTTCTTGCATTGCTTCCATTTGAGAAGAAGGTTGAACAAATTTCTAATATTTTCTTAAGAACTATCTCATTCGATCAAACAAATTATTATTGTTTGCTTAAATTCTATATGCAAATCACGCAAATGCATGTGTTCTGTGATGTATACTAGGCAAGTGACCAAGTTCAATATCGAGCCCAAAGAAATACGAATTGTCAAAAATTGTTTTAGATTTTTAACTAGAAAGGAATCAAAATAACTGAAATTATAGGTCGTGGTTGCTATCTACTAATGCAAATTAAAGAAATCACTAATTATTACTTTATAAGTGAGCAAGGTTTTGTGGATGCATTGAGGAATATCTATTATAAGACAAGCAAATTACTAACTCCTCCTAGCTAATATGAGTATCATCAAGTGACTAAACTAAGTCCTAAGACCTTATTAAGCAATAAACTCTCATTTGAATGCCTAATACCCTTCTTGGTTAAGTTCTAAGTTTCTAGCAATTCTCATTGACTAAGAAACAAAAACAAAAACACTTGATGTGCACAATTATCAATTAAAAACTAAATTGAATTAACTCAATTTTCATATGTTGTCAACTCAATTTAAAAAAAAACCCTCAAATAGTAAACAACCAAGGTTCAAACAATTCACCCTAATCACCTCATGCAAGCATTGGAAAAGTTAAGCAATCTAATTATCTCATAACCTTCATTACCCCAATGCAAAATGATATTAGCCCATGGCTAATTGAATGAAAACAACAACAATCAAGATAGGAATAGACATATCAAAGCAATTACAAGTAAAGTATGAGAGAACTTACCAAGTAGAAGAAGCAAGAAAATAGAGTTCTACTCTAATTTGCAAAATCTAATCTACAATGTGAAATTAAAATTCAAACCGTACAAACGTAGAGATTAACGAGAGGGAGCTAATGATGTAGTTGGATCAACAATCCAATGGTTGGATCAAAAGTAAATGAAGATTGAAACTCTAGGATGAAACTCGTCAACACTAACTACCTCTTAACTTCTCTCTCTAACCCTAGGCTAAAATGTGATTAGAAAAGTGATCAAAAGTCCCTTTGAAATCTGATCTCAGGACTATATATAGGTCCCAAATGGAGATTACATAAATGCCCTTAAGTGGAGTAACGAAATTCCGAAAGGGTGATTTACATATAAGTTCAAAAAAATCACTATATTTACAAATAGGTGCTGTGCAGAAAAAAATATGTTTCTGTGCAGAAAAAAAATGAGCTTCTGTGCAAATATTGTGAACTTATTTGTAAATATAGTGATTTTTTTGAACTTATATGTAAATCACCCATTCCGAAAACAACACTCTTTTATACTTCACTCGGCAAGGCGCTCGATCGGCCCAACCATCGCTCGATTGAGCGGGGACGCTCATCAGAAAGTTATGCGCTCGATCAAGCCTATTTTCGCTCGAACGAGACTCATTTCCACTCTCACGTGCTTTCCTCTCCTTTTTTCGGGCCTCGTTCTTCTCTCCAACCTTCCTTCAACTCTTCTATAATCTCTCATACACCATTTTTGCTCCATTTTGTGTCCTTTTCCTACAAATCTTAACATTCTTGTACCAATCCAATTAGTCGACGCAATTAAACATTAAGAAGACATACTAAGCAATAAAATCACCAAATACATACATCAAATGCCACTAAATAATGTAATTATTGCCCCAATCAATTATCATATGATTTTTATTAAATACTATCAAATATAAAATATATTTTACCCTTAAAACATGTTTTAAAGGCTAAAACAAGTGATTGTAAATATCAAACTTCTGACTTGTAATAACTTTAAATTAATATAAAGTATACAATAAAATAAATTTCATAGTAAAATTTGCTGTTTGTATTTATTTTTTAATAGTATTATTTACTTTGTTACTAATTGTTGATAAAATTTACTAACGATGTTCGTTTATGTGGCTTTATAATACATTAATCCTATCAAACAATAATATAAGAATTAATGTTCTTAGATGTTCTTGAGGGGAAGATATAGAGAGAGAAATAGAGAGTTTAGAGAGAGAAAATAAATGTATGTTATGATTGTAAGTTGTATTGAATTCTGTAATAGTTACAAGAGAGGTCTTATTTATAGGTGTGCGAGTGTGAGGTAGCACCTTACGAGCCTATTTGGCTTCCGGTGTTGACGAAGGTCCGTAACCTTCGTCTTGGTCCCTCACACTGCTCCCCTTAGAATGCCTCCTCCTACTACATTCATATTCTATCCTACTTATACATATCCCGAAGGTACACTGGTCCTGGGCGAGCTCCTTAGGCGAGCTCTTGGGCCTTGTGCTATTTCAGGCAGTGTAAGGATGGGCCTCGGCTCGGCCTTTATGCTCGCGGGCGAGCTACCTCTTTGTGGGTGAGCTCACTCGCGAGCTCCTCTCTCGTCTGATCGATAAGTTGGCCTCAGGTTTTCGGGGTCTGGGCGAGCTACCCCCCACCTCGCCGAGCTCCCTCCTGTTTGCCTCGGTCCGAGTTGACAGTGTGGCACCTCTGCGAGCTGGCGACCTGCTGGGCCTTCTCAATAGTTCCATAATCATCTCTAATTAGTTTGTCTTATCAACATTTGCCCCCCAGCTCGCTCACATCATGACTCATCTAATGTGTGGGCGAGCTGACTTATCTCTCTGATGATGACTCGAATGCTGGCGAACTACCCCTGGGCATGTGCCGAGCTACGTGGGCGAGCTCCCTCTGTGGTGGTTTGCGGGCCGACGTGGTGCGAGAATCCTGGAGTCGTGCACACCTTTTTAGGTGACATTTCCCGCGCCAATCATGACAACTTTTAAATTCTTTGCGAATCGGTCCCTGCACTCTTCGAATATCCTAGCTCGCCCCCTTTCCTATAAATAGAAGAAACCAAGTTCATTTTTCACTTTTACCCTTCCGAATTCTCAGAGCTTTCTCCGGCGATCGTGTTCTTGCGTGTCCGATGAATTTTCGAAGGCTCTTCAAGGTAGAATCCGATTTCTTTCCACTTTCCTTCTTTCCTTTACAGATTTTCTTTGTTTCCTCTTCCCGTTCTTCGAGTCTTCGGAAATTTTGGACATTTCCGGTGATTTTTGCCACTCTCGACTGTCCTCGTACCGTAACTCTGGTAATTGGATTTTTTTGGGACTGTTTTGGAACCATTCGGGACTCGCCTAAGCCATGTCGAACCAATCTTCGAGTCGGACTTTGTCGAACCCTAACCCCGAGAAATGCCCCGTAACTGGAAATGAGCCGCTCCCCCACGTCGCCCCGATAATGATCGATTCGGGTTCCAAGTCAGCTTCCGTAGCTCGCCCGGACTCCAGCGAGCTACTGGGTGAGGTCCGTACCAATTCGGGGGAGGAAGCCGCTAACTCTGGCCAGAGCGAGGAAACCTACCTCCGCGAACTCTGGCGAGATTTTGAGCTGGCTTCAAATGACGCTCTGGCCGAGGATGAGGAGGTCGCTGAGGCCGGTGAGGAGGTCTTCACGGTGGATGAGCCTGAGGGTGACCTCGGCGAGGTGACCGTCGAATACTTCCACGCCATTGGTTTCCCAGAGCCCCAACTCCTCTAGCACCAGGTCTCCGGTGAGGTCGTCCACCCTTTCGATTGGGAGGAGTATGTCACCGAGCATGTGGCGAATTTCCCCTGCCCAGACTGAGTACTCCCCGTCGATCTAAAGGTGGTCGCCCCGTCCGATTACAAAGCTGGCGAGGTGGTGAGTATTATCAACGAGTACTCCCTTCCCAACATTCGCAAGAAGTTCCGCATTCCACTCGACATCTTCATGTACGCCCCCGAGAAGAATGAGCGAGCTGATTCGCCTCCTGAAGGGTTGACCGCCATCAACATTCATACCCTCGAGGCCGGGCTCACATTACCTCTGCATCCGATTATCGGTCAGTTCCTCCTCGACAACAATCTCGCCATCACCCAGTTCACCCCTAATGCTTGGAGCAATCTCCTTGCTGCTCTATCTGTCTTTGGGCTGGAGGGTTACGAGAACCGGCTAACCTCGGTGGACCTGGGCGAGCTCTTTATCATAACCCGACAAGTAAAGGATGGCACGGGATATTATTATCTCAAAGCTCGCCCCGAGGAGAAGTTCCTGGGGTGCTCCCGAACAAAGTCCGAGACTGGAAGGAGCAATTCTTCTTCATAGGCGGGGACTGGCGAGCTTCCGATACCTATTTCGGGCGAGGCAGCCGCATACTCACCCCCGAGGGATACGGGGAGGCTAGTAGTAGGTCGCCCATTTCGGTGTGCGTGGGTTAGATTAGATTTACTAATCTAATTTTCTTTCTTTTTGCAGCTCCGAAGCACCACAAGTCCAGCCGAGGGAGACCTAGGGTGTCGATCGAGTTCGACCTGGTGCGAGCTATCTGCTGTCTGAAGAGCGAGAAAGATAGGGACATCGCCCACCTGTGCAAGCACCATTACCTTCGACTAGCTGGTCTCTACACCTTGCCACATCACCTCGCCCTTCAAGGTCCCGAACTTCCAGGTCCTCAATCTTGTAGGAGCTCGCCCTCTATGGTGCGTAGCTCGCTCAGATGCTGACTTCGCTGCTCTGGTTCTTGCAGGTGGTAGCTTTTTTGCTTTTCCCATCGCTGAGATCGCGGAAGCCTATCACGTGGTAGCTCACCGGATAGAGATGGGTCCCCCTCGCCCGAATAGGCTAGCCCTTCCCTCGGCACTCGCCCTAGAAACGAGTAAGAAAGCGGACCTCGCTACCAAGAAGGGCGAGGTCGGGGGCTCAGGGACCAAGAAGGGCGAGGTCGAGGGCTCCGGGACCAAGAAGGGGCCGACGAAGGCTCCATCGAAGGCCAAGGCCACGGAGGTCGCCAGGGCCAATCGGGGAGGGGGCCGAGCTGGGGCCGTAACCGAGTGAGGTTCCCATCAGTCCAAGAGAGGCCTCCACCGTGGAGATGGGTCCCGGGTGGGAGACGATGATGAACAAGCTCGCAAGAGGGCTCGCCCGGGACTCCACGACGATGAGGGATCCGAGCCTATTGAGCGAGCTGACACCAGGTCGGCACAGGGCAGATCTGCCCATTCAACTGCCCCCTTGCCCGCCGCGCCCATCCAGAGGTCGCCGCCCTCTTTATCTCCCTTCGGGATTCAAATAACTAACGATACGCTCCTGGGATGGGACCCTGAGCGAGCTCAGTAAGTAGCTCGCCCTCTTAGCCTTTAACACCATTGCTTTCTCGTGTTTTCATTTTTTCTAACTCCAACTGCTTTGACCTCGCAGCTATGCCCCCATTGCGCACCCCGACCGACACGAGGCCATTCACTCCTATGAGAGGTCTCGCACCCTGACCTCGATGCGTAGCCTTCCTCCGGGTCTGGTGCACAACACGGTGAGCGAGGTGCCAAGATTTTGGTCCACTCCCCAGGTGGCGACCATCAACGGCCAAAACCTAACTGAGAATCTCCTCCTCTCGGCCCACTATGTAAGTGGGTTGCTGCTTGCGAACCAAAAGGCACTGGAGCAGGCGGCCGAGCTGGAGGCAGGTTGCCAGGAGAAGAATAAGAGAGTGATCGCCTTGGCGGAGTCCGCCGACAAGGCAAAAAAGCTGGTGAGACTCGCCGAGGAGAAGGCCGCCGCATCCTTGGCCGCTGAGCAAAGTGCCTTGAAGTAGCTCGGTGACCTCCAGCGGAAGCTCACTGGGCTCGAGCAAGACGCGGAGGCCAAGCTCAAAGCCAAGGAGGAAGAGCTCGCCCGAGAGGTTGATCAGCACCCTTTGACGAAGAGGGAGCTGGAGCTCCAGCGAGATCTGGCCAAGGGTGTGGACGAGGAATGTGCGAGGTTGAGGGCTGAGCTCTCGGCGAAGGTGAATGAGGTCGTCGAGCTCCAAAATAATGCCTCTTCCCCGGCTGATTTGGTGGCTGCGAAAGCCGAGGCTTTGGACCGGGGCTTCGTGAAATGCTATGCCGAGGTTATCTCGGTGATTTGGTGGGCGCGGGCTCACAAGGATGACGAGCTGAAAGCCATTGTCGGGGATTTCAAGGATTATTTGGACAGGGTCCCTTTCCCCAACGAGACGTAGCTCGATATAGGCGATCTCCTCGAGCTTGGTGTGCCCCTCGACTTTGTTCCGGCACGTTTCAAAATCATTAACACTGTGCCCGTGCCGGAACTGGACCTCGCCGGGGAGGATGAGGTCGCCAATGAAGAGGGACGAACCCCCCTCACTGTCGAGCAGCTTCAAGAAGCTTGCGGGGATGCAATGCTTGACACAACGGGGTTTGACACCAGTGAGCTGACGGGCAACATCACCTCTGAGGCCGAGCTCGCCTTCCCTGCCAACCAGGTCGCTCCAAACCCCGCCGACGTCCCCGCTGCCCCCACTGCCCCAGAATCCTAGATTAGTTTCTTGTTTTCTTTATTTATTGCAAGTCTCATTAGCTCGCCGGGCTATATAGCTCGCCCAGAAGGAGCTCCATTTTTGTAGTTTTTCTTCTTTTTATTCAAGTAGATGTAGCTCGCCGGGCACGTGTAGCTCGCCCAGAAGGAGCTTTTTGCATTTTAAAGATGGCTAGCTAGCCGGCCCTTGTGGCTAGCACCACTCCTTATACTTAGGAATTTTTCAAGTATACTTGACTTGAAAGTTTCTTAAGTATTTTTGAATGAAACTCGAGCTTTTTTATTCTAACTCTTTTTACTTACGTCTTCGCGCTTTACGTTATATCTTTCATTAGCTCGTCTGCATTTCGGGTACTTAATTCTTCGTCTTACTCTGCTTTGAGAAGCGAATAGTTCGTTTTACGTCACATAGGATTACGAATTGTACCTCCATTTTAATAGTACGTATTCTTCGTCTTACACCACTTAGGGTTGCGAATCGCTCATCTTAGACCACTTGGGGTTTGCGAGTTGTACTTCGTTTAATTCACGTTGGGCAGTTGGGTTTCATGAACCTCGCCTTAGACGTTTTTTTGTCTTTTTCGCAAATTTTTCTAACTTATGGCAGTAGGTGCTTGGCAATCCTTTAAGAAGGGTACCTTCGCGACCTTGGGCACTTTGGCCTTTGCCTTCGAGCATTTTAATTATAACGTTTGGGACCTTGGTCCTTGTGCATTACGAAGCTTCTAACACTTGGCGAGCTACAGTGGGTTAACACCTTCGAACAATGGGCGAGCTATAGGACCTCGCCTAGTTGGCGACCTGCAGTAGCTCGCCTAGCTGGCGAGCTCTAGAAGCTCGCATGGCTGACAATTTTTATGACTTTACTGAATTTTTCCAATTTTTCATAGTAACGTAATTTACAGTGGTTGCTATCAACATTTCTGATGCGAACCTTCGACTAGTCTATTACAGGACCCTGGTCTATTGGTAGAACTTTTTTAAGCGTGCCGCACTCCAGGTATATGACGAGCCTTTGCCTTCTGCGTCTTTGAGATCATAAGTGCCGTTTGCCCAGGCTGCGGTAACCCGGAACGACCCTTCCCAGTTTGACCCGAATACACCCGGTGGGGCCATCAGTTTCTTTTTCAGTACTAGGTCTCCAACTTTGAACCTTCGGTCGCGGACCTGGGAGTTGTAGTACTTTTCTGCTCTACGCTTGTAGGTGGCATTTTTCATTTCCGACGAAGCTCTGATTTCTTCGATTAGATCTTTTTCAACTGCCAAGGCTTCGTCATTCTTTTCTTCATCAAATCCTACCCCCTTCCAAGTCTTGTTCTGAACTTTGACAGGTACTACCGCTTCAGTCCCGAAGGATAAGACGAACGGGGTCTCTCCGGTGCTAGCTCGGTATGATGTTCTGTAAGACCATAGGACCTCCGGGAGTTCGTCTGCCCAGCTACCTTTCTTGTCTTCGAGGCAGAGCTTCAATGTGTGCTTCAAGATTTTGTTAACCGCCTCAACCTGACCGTTTGACTGTGGATGGTATGGAGTGGAGTAGTACTTCTTAATGTTCCATGAACTACAAAAGTCCCTCAACTTTTGGACGTCAAACTGCCTTCCATTATCTGTGATAATCGATTGCGGAAGTTTGAACCGACAGATCAAGTTCTTCCATACGAAGCCGATCATCCTTTCTTGTGTTATCGTTGTTAGCGCTTCGGCCTCAGCCCACTTGGTGTAATAGTCTACTGCTACAACAACGAACTTTACACCACCTCTGCCAGGTGGGAATGAGCCGATCAAGTCGATACCCCATTTCGCGAAAGGCCACGGGCTGAAGACTGACTTCAGTTGGGCAGCTGAGGAGTGGATGTTAGGTGTGAAAAGTTGACACTTTCGACACTTCCGAGCGAAGCTAATGGCATCTTTGCGAAGAGTAGGCCAGTAGTACCCTTGTCTGATCGTCTTGTATGCCAAGGCTTGCCCCCCAGCGTGACTTCCGCAAATTCCTTCGTGAATTTCTTCTAACACCTCGGACCCCTGTTTCTTAGTTAGACACTTGAGTAAGGGTAGAGAGAATCCACGTTTGTAGAGTTGACCTTCCACCAGCGTGTATCTCGCTGCTTGCTTTACTAGCCGGCTACCTTCCCATATGTCCTCGGGGGTTGTTCCATCCATTAAATATTTTTGGATTGGAGTGCACCAGTCTTCGCTATCTTCCTGTCCCCCACTCGAGGTTTGACTTACTTTGTAATCGAACATCGAGGTGTTCTTTAATTTGGTGACCATAACCTCTGTGACTTCGGCTTCGCCGTTACTGGTGGCTAGTCGGGCTAGGAGATCTGCTTGCGTGTTCTCTAGCCGCGGTATCTGATTGATGTAGACCTGCGTAAACATCGAGATCAGATGTGCGGCTATCTTCTGGTAGGTCATCATCTGCTGGTCCTTTGCCTCGTACTCTCCCCGGACTTGGGATATTATTAGCTGGGAATCTCCAAAAACTTGAAGGTTGGTTGCCCCCACAGCTAATGATAGCCTAAGTCCGGCTATTAAAGCTTTGTACGGAGTCGTGGATGTCCATCTCGATTATACATTGGAACTGCGTAGGGTTGACCTCTATCCCTCGTTGGCTCACCAGGTGCCCCAGGAACTTTCTTGAGTGTACTCCGAAGCTGGTCTTCTTGGGGTTCAACTTCATGTTGTAGTGGCGCAGTATGTCGAAGGTTTGTTTTAGGTGGTCAAGGTGATCCTCCTTTCTCAAACTTTTGACAACTATGTCGTCCATATACACCTCCATAGACTCGCCAATGTGTTGGTCGAACATCTTATTCACCAACCTTTGGTAGGTTGCTCCGGTGTTGATGAGTCCGAACGACATCCTTTCCCAGCAATACATGTTTTTGTTGGTGTAGAACTATCTGGTGATAGCCCGCGAAGGCATCCATGAAGGTCATCATTTCGTGGCCAGCGGTGCTATCTACAAGTTGATCAATGTGGGGAAGTGGGAAGTTGTCCTTTGGGCATGCCTTGTTCAGGTCCGTGAAGTCGATGCAGAGCCTCCACGTCCCGTTGTGTTTTTTTACCAGGACGGGGTTCACGACCCACTGCAGACATGTGGCTTCCTTGATCAGTTTGTTGTCCAACATCTTCCCCACTTCAACGATTAGAGCTGTGTATTTGTCTGGTCCATATTTCCTTTATTTTTGGCGGACGGGTCTCCTCGCCGGATCTATGTTGAGTCGATGACATGCGTGTTCCAACGGGATCCCCGTCATGTCTTCGTGGGACCAAGCAAACACGTCCAAGTTGGACATCAGGAACAGTTCCATCCTTGACCGGTACGATTCAGGTAACTCAGAACCTATGAAGAGTTCCAAGTCCCTTTCCGGGTCCACCGGGAGCGCTGTCAATTCTTCCATGGGAGCGACTTTTCTCTTTTGGTTTTTCCACCTAGGGTCGCTGATGAACTCGTCCCACTCCTCCTGCGACATCTGTGCATGTTCATAACCTAGGCGCGGTTCGAGGTCATCAGTGTTGCTTTCCACTTGGGGAGGTTCATCAACTGTCAGGATTTCTGGTGGTTGTTCAACCTGGGAAGGTCCTCCAATCTGGGGAGCTGGGTCGACATCCATTTGCGCCGGTCCCTGACTTCCAGGAGGTCCTCCACCTGGGGTTTCTTGGTCCACCTCCATGGGTGCAGGCTGTTGTTCTTGCGCTAGTTCCAACACTTGATTGTTTTGAGCTTCCTCTATTCCCTCCATTGGCGCCGGTTGTGCGTCTTACGCAGGTCTAGAGACTTGTTCAACTTCCGGCAGATCGCCTACCTCCATCATCTCAGTTTCTGTTGAGATAATGTGTAGGATGTTTGGCTCGTCTGCTGGAATCTGCACATCTTCTTCAAGGACCTGGACCTGCGTCACCGCCTTTTTTACCTGGCCATCTTTGATTTGGAGCAAACACTCTCGGGCCTTTTTCTGATCACCCTTTATGGTCCCGGCACCTTTCAGAGTTGGAAATTTTATACAGTAGTAGTAGGTCGAACATGCCGCTTTGAATTCATTGAAAAATAGGCGGTCGAGGAACCCGTTGTAGGAGGACTGCTGGTCGACAACTAGGAAATCTATTAACCTAGTCAGCCTCCGCTCCGGGTCCTCGACCGATACAAGTTGGACGCTCAACCTAATAGTACCTAGGGGGACGGTTACAACTTCTCCGAACCCCACTATCCTAGCATTGCTAGGTTCTAAATACGACTCAAAATCACCTAAGGCATCTAAGGTGGATTTGAAGAGAATATTGGTGAAGGCGCCAGTGTCCACAAGCAGCCTGTGAACTCGGACGTTCATGATGTTGGCGGTTATCACCAACAAGTCGTTGTGGGGCGTTAGTACCCCTTCCAGGTCCGCCGAGGAGAATGTCAACTCATCAGTGAGCTGCGCGATGGACCTGGGGCTGGAGCTGCCTTCCTGGACCTGGTTGATGGCCTGGATCTCGACCTTCCTTTTTCTCTTGGACATAGAGGGTCCCCCGTCCTAGAGATCTCCGGCAGCTCCAATTTCCCCCTCGAGAACCAAGAGTTCTCCGGTGGGCTCCATGTTCTATTGAGGTTAGGGAGGTGCCCTTCGCCTGTTCTGAGGTCCGCGTTGGCCCGCATCCTCTTCTTCGTCATCGGAGACCTCCCTTCTCTCGAACCTGGGCCTCTTCACCTGTGCCTTTTTCATGAACTCGGCCAACTTCCCCTCCTCATAAAATTTCCATAGCTATTTGAGGAGGTCTCGACACTCGCTGGTGAAGTGGCCGATGGACTGGTGGTAGGCACAATACTTGTTGGGGTTCAGCTTCGTGCGGTCTTGGCGAATTCTCCTTGGCTCTTCCAACAAGGCCTTGTCTTTGACCGCTGTAAAGACATGGTCGACGGAGACGGTGAGAACTTGGTTGAGTTTTTCTTTGAACTCGTCTCCGTCGCCGAAGGCTTTCAAGTTTTGGGGAGCCTTGTACGTGCCCCCGGACTTCTTCCCGTAGGGCTTCTTCTCCTTCGGGGCACCCACTTCTTTCAGTAGTGCCTCCTGCATAGCCACGAACACTCCCGCCTTATGGCGGAATTCGGTGTAAGTGTTTGGACATGCGAGGTGCATCTCCTTCCAGAGGTCGGTGCCCTTTCTGAGCCCGGCCATCGCCGCGACGACCTTGGTGTCCTCGCTCATCGGCTCGCCTTCCAGCAGTATCCAAGGATTAAAATTTCGCAAAATTTCAGAATTTTGAGGGTACCGATATGGAAATTCACTTGAACGATTATTTTTCCAAAATTTCGGTAAAATATCGGTAAAATTTTGGGAAATTTCGGTGAAATTTCGATATCGGTCCAGGGTAATTCAAAATGTGCAGATTATCAAGAAATATCGTGGAAATTTTGGTAATTTATCGGTCAAAATTTCGACAAATTTCGGAAAATTTCGATATATTTCGGGAATTTCTCTAATTTGATGACTTGGTACCATTATTGCTTAGACCAAGATGGTCTTTCTACTTTTACATTTGAGGCTCATAGGACATCATTTTGGTATTAGTTGTGTAATATTCAATAATTAAGAATAATTGTTGTATCGTTTTATATGTCTTACGTATGTTTTCTTGATATGTTTGTTGTAAGATTCTCATTTTATTGAGATTTTAAGTTCAATTAATGTATTAAGACTAGTAATAATATTGTCTAAAATTTCATGTTAAATTTCCATCATTTTAATGAAATTTCCGTGAATTTTCTATTTTTTACCGATATCGATATTCGATATCGATATTTCCACCGATATATCCATAAATTCAGGGTA
Source organism: Prunella vulgaris (assembly GCA_026898435.1). Classification (NCBI taxonomy): domain Eukaryota; kingdom Viridiplantae; phylum Streptophyta; class Magnoliopsida; order Lamiales; family Lamiaceae; genus Prunella; species Prunella vulgaris. The sequence continues at coordinate 19,670 of JAPKLY010001322.1, forward strand.
CCGATATTTCCATCGATATCGATATTTTCATCCTTGGCAGTATCTTATCGAACCTCTCCAGGTACTACTGATCAGTCTCGCTCTCGCCTTGGTGGATGTTGGCGAGTCGGTGCTTCTGGGTGAGGTAGGATCCAAACCCAGAGAAATGGGCCAGGAACTCTCGCGAGAGTTGGCCAAACGAGTGGATTGACCCCGGGACTAGTGATGAGAACCAGCGGTGAGCTCGGTCCCCTAGGGTCAGCGGGAAGTTCCGGCACTGAATAGAGCCGGTGGCACCCACCTAGATCATAAAGTCTGCGTACTTGGCCAGGTGGACCTTCGGGTCAGATTCGCCCTCGTACGTGGACATTACCGGGAGCTGAATCTTCTTCTGGACCGGTGCTCGGAGGATGGTAGGTGCCAATGGTGATGCGGGGAGAGTGGTGGCGTCAGGTCCTCCAGACTTGGCTGCTACTTGGGCTTGTAACATTTCGACGACCTTTTTTAGTGAGGCCAGCTCGTCATCGCGGGTCACCTCCGGTGGAGGTTGCTCGAAGGTCGTGCGCCTCGTGGACGCACGTCCCCGAGGTGCCTCACTCTGGGGTGACCTCTCTGTGACGGGCTGGAATTGGCGTCCGCCATGGGGGCCCAACCTGTCGGTTGTGGGCCTTCTCAATCGGTCGTGGGTGGACTTGCGCGGTTGCAGGTCCGAATCTTCCCATGAGACGTGACTGGGGTAGCTGTCTGTTCGTCCTCCCCGCACCTGGGCCCTAGTCTGCCCTGGAGGACCTCCCTCCTTAGTGATTGGTGGGTGGCGGATGCTTCGGTGTAGGCCGAAGCTCGCCTAGCATGCGTAGCTGGCTCTTCCACCACCTTGGCCTTTTCAGCGTGCTCCCTATGTTGGCGAGCTTGGGCGGAGCTCATCTCCTGCTCGGATGGGAGGTCGGTATAGTGACCCCGGTTCTGGGTGCCCTGGGTTGGCCTGGTCTGCTCCCTAGCTTCGGTGGCCGGAGCTCGCCGAGGTACTAGGGCGAGCTCGTCGAGCTGCCTCTGTTGCAACCTCTGCAAGGTTGCAATCGTGCGCTGGAGCTCGTCAGGGTCGTTGGCGAGGTTCCTTAGGGCGGGGTTCAAATCCTCCTGAGTCACTACGACTCGCGGAGGTCGTGGAGCGTTGCTCTTCGGGGGAGCTCGGCGTGAGGTCTTCCCTTCGACCTGGTCCTGTGCGCCCTCCTTCCACCTCCGGGTGTTCGCAGAGGTCTGTTCCTTAGTCATTTTGGGGTTTTGCAGGGGGAAGCTCGCCGAAGGTCGCCGAGGTCGCGGTCTCCGGCCAGGATGATTTTTGGCGGGTTTTCGTCTAGCGTTATGTGCAACGAATTATCCGAAATCCGGTTTATTCGTGTACACGTGTGCGTTTGAAAACTTTTTCCGGGCAGAAACTATGGATCCAGAAATTTGGGTTTTTACCCGAAAATTCGGGTTTTCGTTCAAGGGACGAAAATATGTGTGTACCTCCAAGTGTTCTTGAGTTTTGTCAAGAACACCTTCAAATCTTCAAACCTTCAACAAACCCTAATTTTTACTCTCAAATTTTTGGTTCGATTAGACCCTTCTTCTAGCGCCAAATTGTTGATAGAATTTACTAACGATGTTCGTTTATGTGGCTTTATAATACATTAATCCTATCAAACAATAATATAAGAATTAATTTTCTTAGATGTTCTTGAGGGGAAGATATATAGAGAGAAATAGAGAGTTTAGAGAGAGAAAATAAATGTATGTTATGATTGTAAGTTGTATTGAATTCTGTAATAGTTACAGAAGAGGTCTTATTTATAGGTGTGTGAGTGTGAGGTAGCACCTTACGAGCTTATTTGACTTCCGGTGTTGACGAAGGTCCGTAACCTTCGTCTTGGTCCCTCACACTGCTCCCCTTAGAATGCCTCCTCCTTCTACATTCATATTCTATCCTACTTATACATATCCCAAAGGTACACTGGTCCTGGGCGAGCTCCTTAGGCGAGCTCTTGGGCCTTGTGCTATTTCGGGCAGTGTAAGGATGGGCCTCGGCTCGGCCTCTATGCTCGCGGGCGAGCTACCCCTTTGTGGGCGAGCTCACTCGCGAGCTCCCCTCTCGTCCGATCGATAAGTTGGCCTCAGACTTTCGGGGTCTGGGCAAGCTACCCTCCACCTCGCCGAGCTCCCTCCTGTTTGCCTCGGTCCGAGTTGACAGTGTGGCACCTCTGCGAGCTGGCGACTTGCTGGACCTTCTCAATAGTTCCATAATCATCTCTAATTAGTTCGTCTTATCAACACTAATATTTTTAACTAAACAATTAATTCTCTTTTAATTTGCACAGTAAAATTAGTTTGTAGATTTATTATTGTTTTAAATATATGTAGTTTGATAAAAAAATTGAGTAGCTCCTTACCTATTTTTCTTTTTCCTAAACAACAATCTGACTAGTCCTATTAATTTACGGGCCGAAAGCCCATTACGCTATTAGCGGAGCCCATTTTAGGTTGCAAAGAAAATTCAGTTTCCCGCTCAAATATTTGTGCACATTCCAAATTCTTCTGCTTTTGCTTTCTCTTTTGAGATTTGAACACACTGTATTACTTATTTACTTGATAGCTAGATCTTGGGTGATGGGTATAGAGATGGAATCGACGCCGACCACCGACGAGTGCGCTACCGAGTCGACTATGCCGGCGTCCCGTCCTCCTAGGCTTTTTATTAAGGAGATGGTGATGAGGAATTTCAAGTCATATGCGGGCGAACAGCGCGTTGGCCCTTTTCACAAGGTTAGGGTTTCAATTTCCTGAAATTCTTTCTACCAATTGAAGAAAGTATCTTGCGTTATCTAGTTTGGTGTTGGTGATAATAGTACTCTATGATGTTTAGAGCTTCTCAGCGGTGGTCGGTCCTAATGGAAGCGGGAAGAGCAACGTAATAGATGCAATGCTTTTTGTGTTTGGAAAGAGAGCTAAACAGGTTAATTATTTACAGATTATGATGCGCTTGGTGTTATCTTTTTAATTTTATTTTAGCTCGTGTAAATTCAAAATTGGATTCATTTCTTTTTGGTTATGGTGGCTGAATATTTATTAGATACATTTAACTTGCCAAATTTATGTGTTCTGCAAATTGTAATTTGATTAGGTTCTCCTTTTAATTTTGATTCATTTACGTCCAGTTTTTGCCTAGTGAAAGCTTTGATCTCCTTATTTTCTCCTATATAAGACTAAGAAGCTTGAATTTCAATTGATGCCATTTAAACAATAATTTGGTAAGAGTTTATTTGGACATGCAGATGAGGCTAAATAAAGTATCAGAGCTTATTCACAACTCCACTAATCATCAGAATTTGGAAAGTGCTGGTGTATCAGTTCACTTTCAAGAGATCAATGATTTGGTAAAGGCTTTATTTTCACTTCCTTGTATTTTGTTTTCCAGATTCCAGAGTGATTTAGTTTCTGTATTTCACTTCTCTTTGTTGTTAGGATGATGGGGCTTACGAAGTTGTCCCTGGAAGTGATTTTGTAATTACACGTGTAGCATTTCGGGACAATTCCTCTAAGTATTACATCAACGATAGAACTAGTAATTTTACAGAGGTCACGAAGTTGTTGAGAGGAAAGGGCGTTGACTTGGATAACAACCGCTTTCTGATTCTTCAGGTTCAAACCATGTTAACAATTAGGCTGGTTCATGAGTATAGATTGTTCTGTTATGTTACTGGTTTATATTCTAAAGTTCTGTGTTTCACTAGGGTGAAGTGGAGCAAATATCACTTATGAAGCCAAAGGCACAGGGGCCCCATGATGAAGGGTTTCTTGAGTATCTTGAGGATATAATTGGAACTAACAAATATGTAGAGAAGATTGATGAATCATTTAAACAGTAAGTAATGAACTACATTCTGGAGCTACCCTCCTAAAAATGATCTGTTAACAGCAACCATTTTCTTATTGTTCATTCTAAAGATGGAATGCAATTTAGTAGTTAGTTGGATATGTTGTTTGCTACAGCTCAATATAATAAAAAGGGTCACAAAAATTAACAATGTAATTGTTATCTAATTCTTTCTTTTCAAATCTTTAGGCTGGAAGCACTTGGTGAAAAAAGGTCTGGTGTGGTTCAAATGGTTAAGTTGGCTGAGAAAGAAAGAGAGAGCTTAGAGGTAATTTTTCAGACCTTGAACTTGTTTCTGGAATGTCCTTCTGCCTTCAGGATTATTCACATTTATATTACTACACCAGGGTGTCAAGAATGAAGCAGAAGAATACATGCTTAAAGAGTTGTCACTGTTAAAATGGCAAGAGAAAGCTACTAACCTAGCCTCTGAAAAGAATGCTACTGAAGTAGGAGAACTGCAGGAAGCTGTTTCAACCCTTGAAGCAAATGTAAAGACTGAAAGGTAGTTTTATTCTTACTAGTACAGTCCTTGGTCCCAATCAGACTCCCGCTCAAATTCTTGGGCTTCATCATACAGGGAGAAAATTCAAGAAAGTGTCAAGGAATTGAAAGTACTTGAAGATTTGCATGCCAAGTGCATGAAGAGACAAGAGGTGTGCCCTCTACAACCTTTACACAGATATTTTTGCTATCTTTCCAGTCATTTTGTGCAAAACATGTGTGTTTTTCATCAATTTCTTCAAGTGTTAGCTAATTTCTGCCAAACTTTCAAAATGGCTCTGTTTGATAATTCATTTGTTTTCTGAAATATTAGGATCTAGATGGTGATCTCAGGCGTTGCAAGGATGAATTTAAGGAATTTGAAAGGCAGGACCTGAAACATAGGGAAGATTTTAAGCATTTGAAGCAAAAAATCAAAAAGCTTGATGACAAACTTGAAAAGGTACGAGGAACCTTAGCCTATTTTAAGAAAGTCTTTTTCCCAGTTGGCACGATTCTTAATTTCTGAATCTTGTTTTTTGGCATAATTTTTCTACTCTTCATCTTAGGATTCGGCTAAAATTGCTGATCTCACTAAAGATTGTGAGGACTCTGCAAATTTGATCCCCAAACTTGAGGAAGAAATTCCTAAGCAACAAAAACTTTTAGCGGACGAGGAGAAAATCTTGGAAGAGATCAAGGAAAATTCAAAAGGTATTCTGTACTTAAAACTGTGATCTTATAAAAGCTTAAAATTCTCAATGCATATCATTCATTCTCAAAATATGCTTTCTTAATTTCAATTAAAAAATTATGGATTTGTAATTTGTTGTTTATATTACACGTCTACTTTCTTATATCCTCTACTACATGTATCAACTTGGATAAGATTTGCTTCAATAAACACATACTTGACTCTTTGAATTTTTTGTTCCTTACTTGTAGCATTGTTTGTCCTTGATGGTACTCAGTATGTTACTTCTTTATATGTATACCTCATGTGCCTCATCTTCCGAGGGACCTTTGATATCTATGTTTGGCTTTGGACCCTTTTTCTCTGCAAGCAGTTGAAACTGAGGTTTTCCGTAGTGAGCTTGCTGATGTCCGTAACAAACTTGAACCTTGGGAAAAGCAGATGATTGAATGTAGAGGAAAACTTGAAGTTGCTTCAGCAGAGAAAAAACTTCTAATGGAAAAGGTGGGTTCTTAGTACAAACTTTTCATTTTCAATTGGTTGCTGCAATCGAACTGTTTTCCTTTTGAGTTTTATCTCACACAAGCTTTTTCACCTCAACTTATTGTCCATTATAGCATGAAGCTGGGCGTGCTGCTTATGAAGATGCACAGAAGCAGATTGAAGAAACTAAAGCAGGAATTGAGATGAGGACTACAAATATGAAAGATATTGAAAATAATCTCGTGAAGCTAAAACTTGAAGCTTCCGAAGCTCGTAAACAGGAGCAAGTAAGCTCATTACCATTAAAGTTGATGTTTGCTTCTAGTTTTAGACTTTTAGTGATGAAGTGATTGGGAATTTACAGGTATTCCTTGAAGAACAAGAGAAGTTAATTCCTTTAGAACAGGCTGCAAGGCAAAAGGTTGTGGAGCTTTCATCTACTATGGATTCTGAAAAGAATCAAGGATCCGTCTACAAGGCAATACGTCAAGCTATGGAAACTAATCTTATACCAGGAATATATGGCCGAATGGGAGACTTAGGAGCCATTCATGGTGAGCATGAATCTGTTTTGTTTGGATTAGCCAGTAGTTATTTTAAAAATCCCATTAAGAATAAATGAAGGACACACCCCAAATTATAAAGTCCTAGCTGCCGGACAAATTAAAACACGTTATACAAAGAACTAGGACAGTTATTATCAGCACGCGAAACTTCTTCTTTCTTTCTCAGAATACGGTTCTGAACGCGCCAGTCGGACGTTCGCCTCCTTTCAATCGGAAGTGCTTTCCTTGGTGCCTACAATATTATCGCATTTTATTTTATCATGGTTTTATTGTATGAGAATAATGCAGATATATTAGAAATGGTGTGCTGCAATTCGGTGAAGCGCGCCATTTTTGCCGTTTCTCATGTACAATGTGATATTTTGTTTAATCTGGTTTGTCTTTCTCATCATCCATGACTTTTCCTTGCAGCAAAATATGATGTCGCTATATCAACTGCTTGTTCTGGACTTGATTATATTGTTGTTGAAACAACTGCTTCTGCACAAGCATGTGTCGAGTTACTTCGCAACCAAAACCTTGGTGTTGCTACATTCATGATTCTGGTAGTTGAACATTTCCATTTTAGCAATCATTCCTTTGTGTGTGTGTGTGTGTGTGTGTGTGTGTTTCTTCTAAATCATGCTAGAATTTTGCTTGGTGGTCAGAGCAGTGCATTGTTTGAGGTTGATTATGAACACTGAAAACGGTCCTGTATTAAATGCACTGACACCTGACAAGAGGTTGATGTTACCAAATTTATTTCATAATTGCCTCAGCAAGAGATGAAAGTGAGAATAATAGCATTTTTCTTTGATTGCTTTTGGGCAGTTGCTTGATGGTTTCATAGTTTCACTATGTGTCGATTTCCAATGTAATCTATTTCATTAGGATTTTGGTTTGGGGCTGTTATAAGTATTTTGTGAGTAGAATGTCTTAATAGTGTTCTTTTCCAGTCCAAAGTTTTAAAAGAATGACGAGCAACTTTTGTGTTTATTCCTTACAGGAAAAACAAACTCATCATATGCCAAGATTAAGGGAAAAAATAGTTGCACCAGCTGGTGCTGCTCGCCTGTTTGATTTGATCGAGGTTAAGGATGAGAGAATGAAACTTGCCTTTTTTGCAGCACTTGGGAACACACTTGTAGCTGAAAACCTTGAGCAGGTATGCTTCTATCTTTAAAATGTTCGTACTGCCATGTTACCTAAATGTTGTAATGAAATTATATAATTTGTATAGTTGCCTCTATTTCTAACTGATCATAGTGTACTTCATTTTTTTTGTCATGTTTTAGGCTACACACATTGCTTATGGTGGAAAGAGGGAATCCTGGCGTGTTGTGACACTTGATGGTGTTCTTTTTGAAAAGTCTGGTACTATGAGTGGTGGAGGGAGTAGGCCACGTGGAGGTAAAATGGGGACTTCAGTTCGTGCTAGTGTCTCTAGAGAAGCCGTAGCAAATGCTGAAAAGGAGCTGTCTGATTTGGTTGAAAAACTGAGCATTTTACGGAACAAATTAGCTGATGTAGTGAAGAATTACAGGGATTTAGAAAAAGCAATTGCACCCCTAGAAATGGAGTTGGCGAAATGCCAAAAGGAGGTAGCTCTGCTCTATAATTTTGTGGGGTTTATTTTGGTTGGTCATATGCATGTAGTTGTTAATTGCATTAAACTACGTTGACCATTGCAGGTAGACAATCTAAAGTTGTTACACAGTGATTTAGTAAAACAACTAGATTCCCTCAAGGCAGCATCAAAGCCAATAAAGGAAGAGGTTGATAAGCTAAAGAAACTGGGTAACATCATTTCTGCAGAGGAGAATGAAATCAACAAGCTTATGCAGGGTTCGAAACAGCTAAAGGAGAAGGTTGTCATATTATTAATGCCTCAACTTTTAGATGGATGTATTCTTTTTTTTTTTTTTTTTTGAGCTTGTCAATAAAAATGAATAAGATATCAATGTACATTATTAGAAACAAAGCAAAATGACCTGGAATGATTCCATGCCATATTCAATTCTAGGCAACTGAATATGAGTAGTATCCTTGCTTATCAATTTCTGTCATTTTTCTAGGCTGTGGAGCTTCAAAAAAAAATTGAAAATGCTGGTGGAGAAAGACTGAAAAATCAGAAGGCTAGAGTCGACAAAATTCAATCTGTAAGTAAATTTCTGTTTAATCTACAAAAATTTGTAAGGCACCGCATTTGCTGATTGCCCCCTTTTTATATATCATCCAACCACTGTCAGGATATTGATAAAACTAGCACTGAGATCAACCGTCGCAAAGTTCAAATAGAAACAGGTGACAAAACAATTAAAAAGCTGAGGAAGATTATTGAAGAGTCTAAAAATGAGAAAGAACGGCTTACTGAAGAACATGAAAAATTGAAGTCCACTTTCAAAGAAGTCGAACAGAAAGCTTTTACTGTTCAGGAGAATTATAAGAAAACACAGGAGGTTAGCACCCATATTTACTTGCGCTTATGCAAATTGATACTAAAAAGCTTATTTATATGAATGACCTGCTTAAGTAACAGGCAATTGTGTCTGTAGTTAATTGATCAACATAAAGATGTTCTGCAAAAAGCAAAATCAGATTATGAAAAACTGAAGAAAGTTGTAGATGAGTTGCGAACATCTGAGGTATGATTCACATATCTTTTATTTTTTATTATCTTTAATTTTTAAGTTTTGTTAGCATTGCTATTATTCTGATGCTAATTTAACATGGGATGCAGGTAGATACTGAGTACAAGTTACAGGATAGGAAGAAAGCACTGAAAGAGCAGGAAACGAAGGGTAAAGCATATAAGAAAAAGATTGATGATCTTCAATTGGCTTTGTCAAAGCACATGGAGCAGTATGTACCATGTCTTGCTCACACCATTACAGATATTTAAGCGATGCCTATTTCTTGCTTGTACTATCTCTGTTTGTTATTTTCTGGGTCTATGTATTTAACATGTTGATATTCACTGATCTTTTAATTCGAACAGGATTCAAAAGGATTTGGTGGACCCAGAGAAGCTTCAGACTGTTTTGACAGATGCTACTCTTGTTGAAACAATTGACCTTAAGAGGGGTCTTGAGAAAGTGGCACTCCTCGAAGCTCAACTGAAAGAGATGAATCCAAACCTTGACTCCATAGCTGAGTATGCACTGGTTTCTTTTGATTTATAAGTAGTACAGTAGAGCCTTACAGGAAGGTAAACCTGCCTGTTAAAGTGTTACTTAAGCAGGTCATTCATATAATCTGTATTTGACTAGGTACCGGAAAAAAGTTTCCTTGTACAATGAGCGAGTTGCAGAGCTTAATTCAGTCACTCAAGAACGTGATGATATAAAGAAGCAATATGATGAATGGAGGAAGAGGAGGTGAATCTCTTGGTGTTCTGTTTCAATCTTTATAGTTCTTCATTCACACCTCAATATTATTAACATCGTATTTTCTTTGTCTTTCAGGTTAGATGAATTCATGGCTGGTTTTAACACAATATCACTGAAACTGAAAGAAATGTATCAGGTATATGATGTTGCGTGCTTTTTCAGTATTGGCTCCATTCAGTTCAGTCTGTTAACTATTGTTGATATTAGTTAAATGGATAGAATATGATGTTAAAAATGCTAATGAGCAATGTAGTTATACATTAATTTTGAATATTTTAATCAACTCTTGTCCAAGTACAGCTTTTACATGGATTTTTTAGTTGGTTTTTGATGTGAACTATTCCTGGAATAGTTATCACTTCATGTCCTTGTTTAGCTTCTCCCAATTATCTCCCTCCCCCTCTTTTGTTTCACACTTTCACTGAAGTTATTTTTTATTTTGTTATAGATGATCACTCTGGGAGGGGATGCTGAACTTGAGTTGGTAGACTCCCTGGATCCCTTTTCTGAAGGAGTTGTCTTTAGTGTGCGCCCTCCTAAAAAGAGCTGGAAGAATATCGCTAACTTGTCGGGTGGTGAAAAGGTACTCCTAGTACACACATACTATCTTCTCGGTCACAGTGAAACGCTTAATCTGACCAATAAAAACTTAGCATTATTACAAGTCCTCCTGACTTCAAACTTTGATATTCAGACACTCAGCTCATTAGCACTAGTTTTTGCCCTACACCACTACAAACCAACCCCACTGTATGTGATGGATGAGATTGATGCTGCTTTAGGTATGCCTCCATTTTTGTCTGATTGCTTTCCTCATTTGTATCTTTCTGGGGTGCTGACATAATTGACGTACATCACATCGCCTTCACTCCATTTCTCACTTGTCTGACAGATTTCAAGAATGTTTCAATCGTGGGGCATTATATAAAAGACCGTACTAAGGATGCACAGTTCATTATCATAAGGTTTGCAACCATGTATGATGATCTTTTCCCATTTTAGGATTTTCTTGTGACGCTCACTGTGACAAAATTTAAAATTCATTTGCAGTCTTCGAAACAACATGTTTGAGTTGGCTGATCGGCTTGTCGGGATCTATAAAACGGATAATTGCACCAAGAGTATCACTATCAACCCAGGAAGCTTCGTTGTTTGTGAGCAGGTTTCTTGAGTTCTTCATCGTAGCCTCAGGATAAGTTTATATCATCGTTTAGTCCTTGGTTTTGTATCCATTCAAGAATCATATGTAAATATTCTTTCCAGGTTCCTTTTGTCTAATTAGTTCGTGGATGTGATTAGAAACGAAAGAATGCTTGGCATGTTTGTATGTTGCTTATAATTTGCAACACACTGATTTTGCCAAAATTTGCTAATGTGTATGAATTGTGTCAACTTGTTAACATCAGATCACTATTTTTTTATCAGTGACCTTTAAATAATAGATTCAAAAAAGAAATTATATTTATAAATTAATTAAAAATATTTGTATAGATGCATAATTTTTTTGAACAGAATTAATTTATAACTAGTGCTATTTTTTTAAATATTATTTTTAATTTTTAAAAAACTATCCATCAACAATGGGCTCGTTTTGGAATTATTAATGCGATTGCTTTTGAGTTGATGGGATATGGTGAGATTACACACTTCATGACTGTTTAATTTTAGAGTTGATGGATTACATGTTTTTATGTTTAGCAGCTCGATTGTGTATTAGGTCGCATTGTGCAATATAAGTTGTTTTTTTAAAAGTTATCTTTATTATTATTAAAAAATTATGCCTATTTATATTTAAAAATGAATTTAAAGTTAGATTGGTGTTTAAGTATAAATAAGAATAACTTTTCAATAATTATAAAATTATTTTTTTAAAAATATATTTGAATCACATGACACATATGATGTGTACGACTTTTTCTTTATGTTTATGTTAACATCAATATAATGCCTGCATTGATTATATATTTGACACTCCTTTTGTATTATAGGATTTGAATATTTTTTTTTGTATCTCTCGTATAAATTTGCATATAATAACAAAAATAAAATATATATATTTATAAAATTATACACATATTTACCTAAATGAATTTTGTTTTAAAAAATATTTTTAAAGAGAAATGCGTTTCCAGAGGGGGTAACTTTGATTTGTCCTCGCAAGTCAAAAGCTCGGTTTTAGGCAACACAAACATTTGTGCAGGTTTACAGTGATTAATTTATTTTTACACAGTTCACACAAGAATATACTTTCTATCCTATATATTCTTTCATTCATATATGGTAGAACGTAATAATTCTCCTTCAATCGCATGTTATTGAAAAATTTGAAGGACTGTTTTATATTTTATGTCAAACAAATAGTATCTTTTAACAAAGCAATTAATTAATATTGTAAGAAACAAACGTACTAATTGCAAACAAGGTTGATTAGCCTCATCAATTATCAATTACTAGAGTTTCATATGCCAAAATTAGATTTGTTGGTTAATGTAGTGTAAGAAAACTTGCTGCTAATTATATGATATTAAAATTCTTCCAAATAAAAATGGCAATCCACTTTTTAGTTTTAAGACGTCCTCATTGAGAAAGCATGCATGACACACAAGAAGCTAGGCTATATATATATATGTCCTTTAAATAAAAGGACATTATTATGCATTAAACATGATTAAGATTAATTCCATTGGTTTCCTTGTTGTCGTCGTCGTCGTTGCTCCTCATCCGTCGGAGCTTGAACGAAAAAGAATGCGGAGTTAAAGCCCCGGTTGGCTTGTCCGAAACCCGAATATAACTATAAGACCAGGCTCCAACCAATGTCCCACATACAGGTCCAACTAAATATACCCATATCCCTTTGTAGTAGTTGCTAGCTATTGCTGGTCCCATCGTTCTAGCTGGATTCATCGATCCTCCCGATATCGGGCTGCAAATAATCGAAAATTATTAACACAAAAACTTGTATGAACCTGATTGCACGTAAACTCACTTAATTACCCGGCCAAGATTGAAGTGATGCATACTGCTGAACCCACTGCTATCCCTGCAAGCTCCCCTATCTATAGAGATATGGAACATGTAAATATTGTTGCCAATATTTTAAGGCAAAAATTTATGTGACACACCTGAGGAATTACATTACATACTACTCCTACTCCTGTATATATTCAATTTATATTTTATTTAGTTGTCGTGACTCGTATTTTAAAATGTACATATGATATATATTGTTACGTACGGCTTTGGTATCAGTTGCTACAGCAGAGGTGATAAACATCATGGAAAATGTTACGACGATTTCCATGACCAATGCTTGAAGGTCGGATCCTGAAGGCGAAGTGGTGCCCACGTGTTTTATCGGATGCAATAAAACACGTAGGGTCAACCCGGCTGACGTGGCCCCTGTTACTTGTGCTGCTGCATAAAATGGTACCTACAATATTAATTATTCCTAAAAAATTAATATTATAATTAATAATGTGAATAAGGAATGCATTTTACATTTTTTTATTTTCTTTTGTATACAATCAGAAAAAAAGTTATAAATCCACGGATATAAAGATTCTTTGTTGAACTTTAATTAGTTAATGCATGTCTTGTATATATTTGTGTTCGAAAATATATATGTCTATTTATGAATGGAATGTCCGATATTTAAATTTCATGAATTAATAATTGAAGCCTGAAAACTACCGTCTGCAATCAGACCTGGACGAAGCAGACATGAGGACGTCATCTCCCATGTGATCCATCAATACAACCAACCAAATGCATGAACGGCAATTATTCATATATATATATATATATATATATATATATAATGTAATATTCGCATATGTAAATAGTTTTTTTTAATTCTTTGCATATAAATTTCATTTCACGAGTTTTCAAAAAATGAAAATTTTATTTATTTTCAATTTATATTAAATAATGTACATATCAACTTAATTTAATATTTATAATATGTGAAAAAAAAATTTCGCAAGTCATTAGTATGCAAGATGACAAAATGATTCACAAAATTGACACTAATTACAAATTATTTCTGTGCAAAAAAAATAAAGTTATACAAGAAAAAAATTATACTTTTATGCAAATATTGTGAACTGACTTATAATATGCAAATACCTCATATATATTATAATTAATAAAAAAATTTAGGTTGAATTATATCATGAAGGAGGTGAAACACAATATATGAAGGATTATTTAAATATAAAATAAATTAAGATGCTATTATAAGATGTTGGCGAAAATTCTTGCTGCACGACTGAGCAAGGTGTTGACGGGTTCATTTCAGAAAACCAAAGTGCTTTAAAAAAAAAGAAATATCTTGAATGGGTAATGATATTGAATGATGTAATTTCAAAAGCTAAAAGGATGAAATTGCAAAGGATATTCTTCAAGATTAACTTTGCAATGGTGTATGATTTGGTAGATGGAGAACTTGGAATAGGGAATATATGGAAAGTGCATCTACTTCAATTCTAAGTAAATGACTGCCTTACAGAGGAATTCAAATTGGAAGGGGTTTAAGACAAGAAGATCCACTATTACCGTTTCTCTATTTATTGATTTATGAGTGTTTAAGCATTTTGATCAACAAAACCACTGAGTTGGGTTTATATGAGGCAGCTGAGATTGAAAGTGAAAGGGTCAAAGTCTCCCATTTGTATGCATAAAATACAAACTTTATGGGGACAACAAGTGAAACTAATGTGGAGACTATGAAACAAATCTTGAGAAACTTAGAGCTTCTTTCAGGACTTAAGGTTAATTTTGAAAAATGCAGTATTATGGATTGTTGAGTTAACAATGATTGTTTGAAATCAATTGGAATAAAGAAATTGAAGAACACCAAGATTTACGTGGTTCGATCAGAAATGATCTACGTCCACGGATGAGGGTACCTCTCTCACTAATCAATGGAAGATGATACAAATTACAAGTATTTTTGGATCTCTCTAGAGTATACTGAGTGTTTTCTTGTGTTGGGTTGTCCTACTTTTCCTATACATAGATGCGTATATATATAGGAGTATGAAAACCCTAATTAATGCTTGTGATCGTAACCAACTAACAAGAAACTGCTACAGTTGCAACCGAATTTGAATATCGATCAGAGCCCAACGGTTTTCAGTTTTTATTCTGTTAAAAACTGATCGCCAGTTGTCCAACTTGGAAGTTTAAACCGCTTCGTAACTGATTCTTGGTTTAATTCCTGACTTAGAGTCAGTATGCTCCTTTTTTGTATGCTGATGTGATATGTCCTCAGCTGAGTCTGAGTACTCAGCTGATATCATCAGTAGACCTTCATCCTGACTAACCAGTCCTGACCATCATCCTGACCTGACCAACCATCCTGACCAGTCATCCTGACACCTCAGCTGACCTCCTCAGCTGACTACCTTAGCTGACTCCACTGATATACTAGATGACTTAGTTGACTTTCCTGATGACCTCAGTAGACTTCCCAGATGAGCTCGGCTGACCCCATCAGATGTCCATCAGCAGACCTATCAGCTGACCCCCTTCAGCTGATAGTATAATGTTCAGTTAATCAGCAGTACTTGCTCATCTGATCTTTATTTCACTTTCTTTGCACCCATAACAGGTGTCAATGTCGATAGGAAAAGACTGGAATTAATGGCGAATAATCTTGGTTGCACTGTTGGGGATATTCATTTTACTTATTTGGGAATTAGAGTGTGAATTTGCCAAAGAAGTTCGAGTGAGTGGAGTTGTTTAATTCATAACTTTCGAAAGAGTATGAAACTGTGTGAAGACAGAAAGATCTCTTTCGAGGCGCATATTACTGTACTAAAATTAGTTCTATCTTCATTTGGGATCTACCATTTTCTTTGTGGAAAATACCAAAAAAAAAAAAAAAAACTCAGTGCTCTAACCTCATGACAACGCAATTTCCTGTTGGGGGGGGGGGTAGTGAAAGTTTCAAAACACCAAGTATCAGTTGAAAAGGGGTTTGTAATGCAATATATTTGGGGGGCCTTGGGTTTAGGGAATTGGGGGAATTTAATAGAGTATTGTTAGAAAAATTGGTGTTGAGATATCTATTAGACGAATATAGTTTGTGGGTAAAGGTCTCAAAGCCATTGTATGAGAAGTTGGAGGTTAGAGAATCATGTTCTATCACTTTGGAGGGGGAGAGTAGACGGTCTAGTTAGTGGAAAGATGTACTAAAAATTATCTCGGGAGTAGGGGGAGGGGAGAGAGATGGTTTTGGGTTCATTTAGAGATGAGCATTGGAGATGGAAGGGATGTTTCATTTTGGGATAGTGTGTGGACTGGGAATATTGCTTTTAAAAAAATGTATTTCCTAGATTATTTAGGATGTGTTTACAACGTGAGACATCGGTGAGGGATTTGGGTGAGTCGGTACACGAGTTATGAATTTAAAAGTGGAAAGGGAGGCGTGAGTTGTTTGATAGCGAAAAAAACTGCTCTTGATAATCTTGTGGTTATCATTAATAGGTACTCAATATGAGAACAATCTAGAGATGGGTGGAGGTGGACACAGAATCAAGACGGACTTTACACAACGAAGAAGACATACTATTTACTCAGAAGAGACCTCTTATAGTAGGGCCAAATATTTTTACGATGATTTGGAACAAATTAACTCCATTTAAAACATCAACAATGGCTTGGAGATTTCTTTGGGACAAACTACACAAGAATAAATCTTCAGAAGAGACACATCCTGCAACAAACTTCAGATACAACTTGTCCACTATGTGAGTAATATGGCAAAATTGTGACACATCTATTTTTTGATTTTTCAAAACCCATGGCAGTATGGAAACTATGCTTCCATTGGCTTAAAGACCCCAGTAGCACTACCAAATAGAACTCATGAGCACTATGTGGCGATGTCAAGTACTTTTTCTGGAAAAAAAGGGAGTGTAATTGCTATATGATTGTAGATTTGTGTGGTTTGGATGATTTGAAAAGGGATAAATGAATTCATATCTAAAGGCAAAATATTTGATGCGATGAAAGTAATATAAGAAATCAAGAGACAATTTTAGAGTTGGTGTTCTTTGAAATTTTGGACTCTTTTAAAGAATAGTTGGAGAATCTTAGAAATATTTTAGACGGCTAAACACATCTATTTTTTAAGTTTGTAAAGGATATTCTTTGTTCCCCTTCTTCATTTTTAATTATAATTTTTTGCCAATTAAAAAAAAAACATAGGAACATGCTTGTGCATTATGCTTAAAATAAAAATCGGAGCATACAAGTAAATTAAAGACAAGCACCGGTTGTGTCATATAATCTTAAAAAAAAGTTAATTAGTGGAGAGTTAATTAATAATTACTGAATTATATATATAAGAAGATGGATATAAATAAATTAAGACAAAAATTTGTACGAATCCGAGTTCATCATAAACTCGGATTTTTAGTTATCACTGTTATTTATATACACTATTATTGTTAAAAAATTAAATATATTTTTATAGTAGTGATATTATATATAAATAACAGTGATACGAGTCCGTGTGAACTCGAATTCACAAGAAACCTACCCAATAAGTTAATAAAATTACCTGATTCCAGGGAAAATGCCTAACGGCGGCAAAGGCCAAAGTAACGGCGGGGTTCATATGAGCACCGGAGATGTGGCCAACAGCATAGATCATAACGGTAACGATGAGACCACCTGCGACGGATGCTCCAAGTCTTGACACTTTGTGTTCGTCACTTGCACTAAGCGCTGCGGACCCACATGTCACAAACACTAGCAGATATGTTGCTATTATCTCTGCAATCACCTGCATGCAAAATTATTATCATTATTATTATTTTTAATTCAAAATTAATATTATTTTATACTTAGAAAGAAACAAGTGCACGTGTTAATCTCAACTGATCGATATTATAATGGACACACTGTTACACCACAATAGTATTGTCTCATCTGTTAATTAACTTATTCCCACCACCCCATATGCATATATATATATATATATATAATAAAATATACTTCTATTTTTCGTGTTTTAATTAATTATATCAAAATGTCCCACTTTATGTAGAATAATGCAAAACGTCTCCATCTCAAAAAAAGAAACGATCAAGCGATCGATGGATTTTGTCAAAAGTGGTATGACGGTTAAAAATATGAAATGTTGGAGATATATATATATATATATATTTATAATTCTCTTATTTTTTATATAATAATGGGTGATTGATATTTACAAGACACTGGATTAGCAGTGCATATATATTCACACGACAAGAGGTTTCTGTATGAATTTAATTAGATTGTTTTTTTTTGTTTTGTATGAGAGGAAATTATTGCCTAATGTAACGGTTAGAGTTTGAAGTTCAGGTTGGGAGAGCATAGGAAAAAATAATATAGATTTCACATCTTTTTATAAAATTGTACTCGTCTAAAATTAGGTGAGTATATTAAAGTTCTAATGAAGAATTAAGAGAACTACATGATACGGCCTCTAGCTATATATATATATCCCATCCATATACTAATTAAGCAATAAATTGTGTCTAATTTCATATTCATGAGACACTTAGTTTTATCAACAATACAGATCATTACATACCATATATATATGTATGTATATTATATATATACCTTTTTGAGAAAATCAGGAGGATAATTTAGTGTAAAATGTGTCCAAATGTTGAGTTTGGGGTTGTCAATCGGCACCAGCCCTGCTACGTTGATTGCATCACTCAAGTTATGTTGCCTGCTCTCCATTTCTTACTAACAAAAAATTTAGAAGAAGAAGAAGAAGAGAAACAATCACATGATCGACAAAAAGTTGAATGATATAAATTTTCAAGTAGACATATATATACAATGGAGCCAGCTTTCCATTTATATTTAATATATATATATATATATAATAATGAAGAGGGAGAGAGAGAGAGGGCTTTGCTTGAGATAATTAATTTTGTGTGGGACTTTTTAACTGGGTATAAATTGTGCATGACATATATTATTTTTATATTTTTTTTTATTGATGAGCATAAGGGATACCCTGGATAGATAAAAACTTGTATGAATCTGAGTTCACGGTGAATTCAAGTTTATTAATTATCACGGTCATGTGTATATATTATCACTGTCATGTATATTCACTATCACTGTTATGCAAATACATTATCACAGTTTAAAAAATTAAGTATGTTTTTATAACAGTGATAGTATGCATGAGTAACAGTGATAATGTTTATATATAACAGTGATATGAGTTCATGTGAACTCGAATTCACAAAAGACCTACTCAAATTGATAATTACCATTACATAGGTATGATGATTACGGACGATTCGAAAGAGCCCACCATCTTAATCCAGTACATTCATCAGCATCCTAGCATAGGCACATTAACATTTTTAAAAAATGAGTTGTTTTTTTTTTTTTAGCGATATAAAATTGTCCACATAAAATTTTGTAGAAAATTTATATGGTCTAAGTAAATGGGTACTATTAAACTGGGGAGTTTTATCTTGTAAAATCAACATTTGGAGTAATTATGTATTGACAGAATAAATGAATTGACAAGGAAATTTCAACAATAAATATGTGTAATAGCGATTTAATTAATAATTAATTTCATTAAGTTTCTGGCGAAGGGCGTCTATCTGGACATCTGCAGTGACCTTTTCTTATTGAAGGACCACAACAATAATTTGTAAGAATGTATTTATTTCTAACAATAACATTTATTGTGTCGAAAAAGAAGAAGAAACGTTTATCAGTTATAATATAAATATATATGAATAGCTAGACTATATATGATAGGGGTGGACATTGTTTTGGGTTTTCTGGACGAAATTTTTTTCGGGTACCCGAATTTAAGAATCCGATTTTTTTATTACTTAACAAGTAACAACTTAGGTAACGTTAATACCAAAAATTAATTTCTTTTGCCACAAATAATTTTTTTAGTTAATAATTATCATAAACGAAAATTACAATATATAGTATAAAATTATAAGTGCAACTTATCTAACTTTTTTTTTTTTGGCCGTCAATAAATTTTTTTCATTAAAATAGAGTACAAGGGGTACTCCAACCCATACAATGTTTACAAATTTTTATGCGATGAGTAGTGCAACTTATCTAACTAATTCAAACACTAAAATCTAATATAATAATCTCATTATCTAGAATCTTATATACTTCATAAAATTTCGTAACAAATAACAACTAAAATCAAGTTTTCAACAATCAAAAGATCACGAAAGAATGAGTTAAACACGTAAATCTTAACTCTTGTAATTTTGGAGACACTCCAAGAATAAACTCATAGCCAACTTTATATCTCCCATCTCCCAATTCGTTCCCAGAGAGAATCGAACTCGGGTCACTCACTCAAGTGAGAAATTCGATGGTCAGGTGAGCTAGCCTACCTGATTTGTCTATCTGTATTTATTATCGTAATTAGTAATCATAATGTACATGACATGAGTACTTCGATTATATTATACATGGTTAATTATACGCTTATACCTCAATCCTATATCAACTAACTTTAGAACGTGACAACATAATCAGAGTATTGGTTATTATTGAATTTGTGAGTTGAGACAATAAAAATGCTTATCAAGGTTATTCTTGTGTACAAACATATCTAAATTGTGATCCGTGTCTTAACACCAAATAAAAAAAAAATTAGGAATAATGATTTTTCTCGTCCTTTAAATTGATTTTTTTTTATTTTGATCCTACAAATTTTCAAATCTTGATATTTGCTTCGTAACTTTATCTCCTTTTTATTTTGGTCTTCTCCCATTCATATACACGAAGAGGTAAAGGTATAAAATGAAAAAAAAAATGTAAATTACATGACGAAATCAAAATTTGAAAGTTAATAGGACTAAAATAAAAAGAGGTAAAGTTATAGGACGAAAATCAAATTTTAAAAGTTAATAAGACCAAAATAATTAAAAAAGAGATAAAGTTACGGGACAAATAATTTTCCCGAATAATTAATATTGTTAATTTAGCTAAAACCATTGATACTGTACATAAATTAATATCATAACTTTTTTTTATTGGTAAATATTAATTGTTAGAAGTTAATTCGCCAAATCCCTAAATAGACTAGGTGAGCTAACTCACCTGATTAATTAATATCATAATATATATGAATAAACACCATAATATGTATAAAATATTACTGTAGGTATCATGCATTCTATAATTAAATAAACTAACAATACACGTTAAAATATGTGCTATTATATGAATTAAATTATTTCTATGAGTATTATTCACATAGCATCATACTTCCTTAAATTGCGATGGTCTCAATTCGCAACCAAATCCATTATTTTCCATAACACCTCATCTCGCATATTCAAAAATATAAATGATGCATTATGTATACATAAAATAAAACAATTAAATTAGAATAAAGAAACTAAAATAGAAAAATCTGATCACATGGTTAGTTCACACACATCCCACGTGGTTCACAGACAATGCAGCCTAATTTCCATTTCGAAACGAAGTAAAGTTGAACATCAAAAAGTAAATTTCCGTTACAATATTATATTCATTATATTAATATAGGTTAGGAATGAATCTGAATATTTAATAATTCTTAGGTTAGGATTGTAAATGGCTTTTAAGTAAGGTTTCAAATAGCGCTTGGTGGGTGTACGGCGGTTGAGTGTCGACAACTGTCTAGACGGTGGTAAGATTTTTTAATTTTATTTTTATTTTTTATTAATATTAAATTTTTTCTAAATATATATTAATAAAATTATACTTCCTCCGTCCCACGATTTTAAAAAAAATATTTTTTAAATAAAGTAGTGGTGTATGGGTAAATGTGTGGAAAGTTTTGTGAGTGTGCACGCAAATCGATGTTTCCCTTTTAAGTAGTGTGCAAATTGGTTTGGGACAACCCAAAATAGAAAATGTGCAAATTGATCTGGGACGGAGGGAGTACATTATAAGATAAATTATAAATATAAAACATAGTTAATAACCATCACAAAATATAACAAGTAAACAAAAAGTTAAAAACTATCATAATACGACATTGTTAATACGAATAAATTATGAATTAGTTCAATTAAATTTCTATTTTTAGTAATTTAGTAAATTAATTTTTAGTTTTTAGTTTTAGTTCTAACTTTGAGTTTAAATAAAAATTAAAAAAGAGAGTAACGACCGTCCAGACGGTGCCAAGATGGTCTCGACAGTGTCAAATGTGTTACTGGATTTATCTCGGCAATTTGACTTTGGCGCGTCTAGGCGGTCTCGACGACCGTGATTTACATATATGCTTTTTAAGTACAAGTAGTATGTAAGAATATAAGTATATACGAGCACTGTGTGAAATAATATCACATATTAATTTATCGTGTGTGAGATAATATCATATACATTAAGGGTGCGTTTGGTAGTGTGTAGAAAATTAGTACGAAGTGGTAAAATTTCAATTATTAATTGTGAGAGTTGTATTAAATCTTATTGTTTGGTAGTAAATATTTAAAAGTAGATTATTTTTATATCTTTGTTTGGTAGAATATAGTTGTTATAATTTAATATTTATTTTTAATGCTCTAATTTTTTTATTGGTGTTTGGTAGGAAATATATATATTAGTATTTGAGAAAAAAACATTTACAAAGCCCACAAAATAAAATACAAATATGCCCACATACATATTTGTATACATAAATTTTCTCAAACATATCATCAAACACCTTATGTGCATCCTTCATATATTTCCAAAATACCTAATACTGCAGAAACAAAAAGAACCAATTCATGAGTTGCTAATTTTCCCAATTCATCTCCCTCAATTTTCTTAATTCACCCTTCCCTTATTTTCTCAATTCACCCTTCCCAGAAACCAAAAAAAAGAGAAAAAAAAAAGATCACAGAAGAAATAATTTCTCATTTCATCTTCCCCAATTTTCAGCGCTTTCTAAAATTCCTAACAATGGAGGGTCCCTTCCAAATTCCACTTCAATCGCCCATTCCCTACCCCGATTTGACTCGCCTCGCCGACGTTTCGAATCGGAGACCGGTATACGGGCGAGCATGCGGCGGTTTGCAGCGGCAAATACCGGTGACTGAAGTGACTGGAAGACGAAGGCGGCGAGATGTTGTGTGTGCGATTCGACGACGTCTGTTTCCGGCTGTGGGCGCGACATCTTCAACGGCGGAACAGAGTAGGCGACGGACGTCCAGCGAAGGCCGTGGTGTGTTTGTTCCAATTTCAGGCGAGAACAGTGAAGGGTTCCGAGGTGAGGAAGACGGTCGCGTCTGCTTTCCGGTGAGTGCGACGGTACCACTGAAAGGAAAAGAGGAAAAATTGGTTGTTTGTGAATTTATTTGGAAATCTCACCGGTTCCCTTATCTTGATCACTGTTAAGAAAATATATGAAATACCATGTCAACCCCATGTTACAGAATACCTGTTTAACAGTGAAAATGTGTATAAAAAGTGGTAGATGAAGTTCCGACCCGTTACTGTTCACGGGTCGGAGACTTCTACTACCGTGTACCAAGCTGGTTATAAACACTGAGATAAAGCCATTTTATTAAAACTGATTTGAATTATATATTTTTTTAAAAGATTATTGAATTGAAATATTGCCAATTTTTAAATTTGTCGTATCTATTTCTTTCTTAATTAAAGAATCATAAGTGACAATGCATGATTCAAATAACAAATAAACCACTTGTAAATATAAGCAATTTTCCTAAAGCAATTTGCATGAAAAAGTTAAAAACTTTTATAAAATGTATAGTGACTCGTCATAACATTGACTTGTATCAGTAACACCTAACGTTTCCAACTTTTAAATTTATAATTGGCTGGATATAAACAACACATACGTTTTATCTTTCAGCACGATTTTTTATGATGCAATTTTAATAAAAATAATAATAATTAATATCTACTTTCTTTTATCAGTATAATCATAATCTACTTTAATTTGTAGGGGCTGCAAACAAAATTACCCTATAAATAGATTTTCATTTGAATATGATTTAATTAGATTTATCTCCTGCAATTTTTTTGTGATGCAAACACGGTATTTTTTTTAATTTTAATAAGTTATGATCTATTTTGTAGCGACTACTAATAAAATTACCTTATAAATAAAATTTGAGAAAACTATAAATTTTAGTCTTTTTTTATATGGTACTAACTCTTTTTTGTCCCCAAATTTATAAAAACTCTTTTTTAGTCTTTTTAAAAAATAAGTGACTAATATACCCTTAATTCGAATTCCTTATTTTAAATTTCTCTTTTCATCCCTAATCTTTTTCCTATTTTGTTTCTTACACCAAATTAAAATAAGTGACTAATATACCTTTAATTATAGTATTTTTTTTACGGAGTTTGGTCGGAATGATTTTTACGTTCCTTTAATCTAGAAAAAATTAAAAAGATACATGATTACAACTAATATTATATTTTTTAATTTTTAAGGATTAAATATGTATTATTGAAAGGTCGGAATCTGGTTGGAGTCCGGTCAATTTCTTTAGAAATAGCATATTTAGTAATTTTTTTGTGACGGAGTTAGATCGAAATTACTTTTTAGGTTATCTTTACCTAAAAAATACTATGAATATATAATATTTTAATTGACGTGATCTTTTTAATTTTTACTAGAAAAATAACTAATATTTTGAAAAGTCGGATATTTGTCTAAATTTATTAAAAATATCATTTGCAATAGTATTTTTTTGACGGAGTTGGGTCGGAATGATTTTTTACGTTCCTTTAATCTAGAAAAATTTAAAAGATACATTATTACGACTAACATTATCTTTTTAATTTTTAAGAATTAAATATGTATTATTGAAATGTCGAAATCTGGTCGGAGTCCGGTTAATTTTTCTAGAAATAGCAAATTTAGTAAATTTTTTTGTGACGTAGTTAGGTCGGAACTATTTTTTAGGTTATTTTTACCTAAAAAAATACTATGCATATATAAAATTTTGATTGACGTTATCATTTTAATTTTTACTATTAAAATAACTTGTATTTTGAAATGTCGGGTATTTGACTAAATTTATTAAAAATATAATTTGCAATAGTATTTTTTTGACGGAGTTGGGTCGGAATGATTTTTTACGTTCCTTTAGTCTAAAGAAAATTTAAAAGATACATGATTACAACTAACATTATCTTTTTTAATTTTTAAGGATTAACTATGTATTATTTATAAGGTCGGAATCTGGTCAGAGTCCGGTCAATTTTTTTAGAAATAACATATTTAGTAAATTTTTTTGTAACGGAGTTAGGTCGGAACTACTTTTTAGGTTATTTTTACCTAAAAAAAAACCATGCATATATAAAATTTTGATTGCCGTTATCTTTTTAGTTTTTATTAGTAAAATAACTAGCATTTTGAAAAGTCGGATATTTCTTCAAATTTATTAAAAATATCATTTGCAATAGTATTTTTTTTACGGAGTTGGGTCGAAATGATTTTTTACGTTCCTTTAGTCTAGAAAAAATTTAAAAGATACATAATTACGAGTAACGTTATCTTTTTTATATTTTAAGGATTAACTATGTATCATTTCTAAGGTCGGAATCTGGTCGGAGTCCAGTCAATTTTTTTAGAAATAACATGTTTAGTAAAAAAAATTGTGACGGAGTTAGGTCTGAACTACTTTTTAGGTTATTTTTACCTAAAAAAATACTATGCATATATAAAATTTTGATTGACGTTATCATTTTAATTTTTACTATTAAAATAACTTGTATTTTGAAATGTCGGGTATTTGACTAAATTTATTAAAAATATAATTTGCAATAGTATTTTTTTGACGGAGTTGGGTCGGAATGATTTTTTACGTTCCTTTAGTCTAAAGAAAATTTAAAAGATACTACATGATTACGACTAATGTTATCTTTTTTAATTTTTAAGGATTAAATATGTATTATTTATAAGGTCGGAATCTTGTCGGAGTCCGGTCAATTTTTTTAGAAATAACATATTTACTAAATTTTTTTGTGACGGAGTTAGGTCGGAACTACTTTTTAGGTTATTTTTAACTGAAAAATACTATGCATATATAAAATTTTGATCGACGTTATCATTTTAATTTTTACTAGTAAAATAACTAATATTTTGAAAAATTGGGTTTAACTAAAAATACTAGCTATTCTACTAATAAAAATTAAAATGATAACGTCAATAGAAATTCTATATACGCATAGTGTTTTTTCGATAAAAATAACCTAAAAAGTAATTCCGACCTAACTCCGTCATAATTTTTTTTACTATATATGCAATTTCTAAAAAAATTGATCGGACTCCAACCAAATTTCGACCTTAGAAATAATACATATTTAATCCTTACGAAATAAAAAAGATAATGTTACTCGTAATTATGTCTCTTTTAAATTTTTTCTAGAGTAAAGGAACGTAAAAAATCATTCCGACCCAACTCCGTTAAAAAAAATACTATTGCAAATTATATTTTTAATAAATTTGAAGAAATATCCGACTTTACAAAATACAAGATATTTTACTAGTAAAAATTAAAATGATAACGTAAATCAAAACTTTATATATGCATAGTGTTTTTTAGGTAAAAATAACCTAAAAAGTTGTTCCGACCTAAAAATTTACCAAATTGTTATTTCTATAAAAATTGATCGGATTCCGACCAAATTCTGACCTTAGAAATAATACATATTTAATCCTTAAAATTTAAAAAAGATAACGTTAGTCGTAATCATGTATTTTTTAAATTTTCTTTAGACTAAAGAAACATAAAAAATCATTCCGACCCAACTCCGTCAAAAAAATACTATTGCAAATAATATTTTTAATAAATTTAGTCAAATATCTAACTTTTCAAAATACTAGTTATTTTACTAGTAAATATTAAAATGATAACCTCAATCAAAATTTTATATATGCATAGTGTTTTTTTAGGTAAAAATAATCTAAAAAATAGTTCCGACCTAACTCCGTCACAATTGTTTTTACTAAATATATTATTTCTAAAAAAATTGACCGGACTCCGACCAGATTCTGACCTTTCAATAATACATATTTAATCCTTAATAAATAAAAAAAATAACGTTACTCGTAATTATGTATCTTTTAAATTTTTTCTAGATTAAATGAACGTAAAAAATCATTACGACACATCTCCGTAAAAAAAATACTATTGCAAATGATATTTTTAATAAATTTGAAGAAATATCCGACTTTTCAAAATAGTAGTTATTCTACTAATAAAAATTAAAAGGATAACGTCAATCAAAATTCTATATACGAATAGTATTTTTTTAGGTAAAAATAACCTAAAAAGTAGTTCCGACCTAACTCCGTCACAAAAAAAATTACTAAATATATTATTTTTAAAAAAATTGATCAGACTCCGATCAGATTTCGAACGTATAAATAATACATAGTTAATACTTAAAAAATAAAAAAGATAACGTTATTCGTAATCATGTAAATATCTTTTAAATTTTCTTTAGACTAAAGGAACGTAAACAATCGTTCCAACCCAACTCCGTCAAAAAATACTATTGCAAATAATATTTTTAATAAATTTTGTCAAATATCCGACTTTTCAAAATGCTAGTTATTTTACTAGTAAAAATCAAAATGATAACGTCAATCAAAATTTTATATATGCATAGTATTTTTTTAGGTAAAAATAATCTAAAAAGTAGTTCCTATCTAACTCCGTCACAATTTTTTTTGCTAAATATGCTATTTCTAAAAAAATTGACCGGACTCCGATCAGATTCCAACCTTAGAAATAATACATATTTAGTCCTTAAAAAATAAAAAAGATAATGTTACTCGTAATTATGTATCTTTTAAATTTTTTCTAGACTAAAGGAACGTAAAAAAAATCATTTCGACACATCTACGTAAAAAAAAAAAATTGCAAATGATATTTTTAATAAATTTGTAGAAATATCTGACTTTTCAAAATACTAATTATTCTACTAATAAAAATTAAAAAGATAACGTCAATCAAAATTCTATATACCCATAGTGTTTTTTAGGTAAAAATAACCTAAAAAGTAGTTTCGACCTAATTCCGTCACAATTTTTTTTACTAAATATGTTATTTATAAAAAAATGGACCGGACTCCGACCTTAAAATAATACATAG
>JAPKLY010001323.1:0-49971 GCA_026898435.1 Prunella vulgaris
CTTAGAGTATTGATCCCATCCTTAGAACTGATTTGTTAGAGGGATCAATACACAATAGATGGAAAACGTGAATACCAAACCCCTCAGGTTGTGAGTTGGTTGGTAGGAAGGACTGGGACTTGTAAAACGCCCAGGGGACAGTTCCTAAGAGAGGAGGTTGGCTACTCGTGTCCCTTGGCACGTAAAAATCAAGTACCTATCCTCAGGGTTTTGAGGATAGCTTCCTGTTCATTCAGGTCGTGGACGTAGGAGTTGGTTATCTCCGAACCACGTTAAAAAGACCCTTGTGTGCTGATTTACTGTTTGCTCAGGATCATAATTGTCATACATATTAAACTGAAGCATACTTCCATTGTTTTGGAAAACCATCAGGACTGACCTTGTCATCCTGATCTTCAAACTGTGCACCAGCCTTAACCACGTTTTCACTAAGCAAACTGATAAGTTTTTAGAATTAAAACGAGTAAAAATTTAAGGGCTCACATTCCGCACTAAACTGAGCTTACTGAGATAGTAGCCCAACTGACTAGTTTCCAAGCGGTCAGTAGGATTGTTATCTCTACTGAGCTTCTGAGAGCACAACACTGACTTAGCCTATTTGATTCATTGCTGATCCGTCCTTGCTGCCCTTGAGGACCATCAGTTTAATTGAATACATCAGGAGCTTCCTGACTAAGTCTGAAAGAACATTTTCCTGAGATTTTGGGAAAATCTGACATCAGTGTATTCCCTCCCCATACACTGATTTATACTCGTTTCGGGACCAACACATCCTCACTGGCAACACCCTTCGTTTTCCTATTATCGAGGTCGAATTCCAGAGCCTTTAGCTCTGAGAAGAGGTGAGAGTAAGGAATGTTAGTAAGATCCTGAGTGTTCTTCAGCAAGATCACTCCTGTGTCCCTTCTTTCAGGGAGACAGTTCAGGATTTTAGATGACACCTCCCTCTTGGGAAACTCCTTCCCAAGGGTTGCTAGCTCGTTCATTATGTGAATAAACCGAGCTTCCATCTAATCGATGGTCTCTCCTTCCAGCATACGGAACACCTCAAACTTCCTGATAGCAAGATCACTCTTGTTTTCCTTGATCTTGTCAGAGCCTTCACTCATCTCCTTCAGTGCCTCCCAGACCTCATTCGCAGTCTTCAGATGCATGAGCCTAACCTAATTCTCGTAAGAAATGGTGTGGAGTATAATGTTCTTAGTAACATTATCTAGTCCGATTTGCTTAATCTGGTCAGATGTAAGCGTGGACCTCTCCATTTCCTCATCACTAGCAGCCGGAACAACGATATTACCAGCTACAGGCCAGGTAGTCTGAAGATTCCTCATGAACTTTATAGGACCATGCTCAATCACCTTTGGAATCTTATCATGGATGGAGTAGAGATGTGCAAGGACCCTGAATTTCCAATAATCATAGTTATCAATAGAGAACTCAGGAAGATTGCCCTCAAGGCGCTTAGAACCGGATGCCATGGTATGCAAGTTTTCAGAAACAGAATTGTTCAGTTGACCACCAAAAGTTTCTCCTCAGAAACTGTTGGTAAACAAAGTCAGTGGTCTTTTGAACCACTGCTCTGATACCACTTGTTGGTCACGAAATGAGTATAATCAGTGTATGGGGGGAATACACTGATATCAGATTTTTCCGAATACTCAGAAAAAAGCTCTAACACGCTCAGTCAGGAAGATCCTGATGTTACTCTACAAAACTGATAGCCCGCAGGGGTAGCAGGGACAAGTCAGTATGGAGTCAGATAGGCTGAGTGTGAGATGTATGCTCAGAAGCTCAGTTGGACTACTATCTCAGTAAGCTAGAGTACGTGCGGAATGTGAGCCCTTAGTTTCTACTCGTTTTAGTTCCTGAAAATATTTTCTCTTAGTTTACTTAGTAAATGGTGGTTAAGACTGGTGCATAATTTTAAAGGTCAGGATGACTGATTCAGCCTGAAGATCAAAACAATGCAATATGCTAAGTTTAATATGATGACAATTATGATCCTGAGCAAAAAGTAAATCAGCACACAAGGGTCTTTTTAACGTGGTTCGGAGATAACCAACTCCTACGTCCACGACCTGATTTAATAGGAAGCTACCCGCAAAACCATGAGGATAGGTACTTGGTTTTTACGTGCCAAGGGACTCGAGTAGCCAACTTCCTCTCTTAGGAACTGACCCTTGGGCGTTTTACAAGTCTCAGTCCTTCTAACCAACCAATCTCACACCCTGAGTGGTTTGGTATCCTTGGTTTCCAACTAAGGATAGCCCTAGCAATATAATTCAATGCTAAAGATTAGAGCTATCAAAACTAAGCAAATACAGAGTGAATCCTACTACAACACTAGGGAATTTTAATTGCAGAGTGTTGTTCAAAGTATGCTTTGAGTGCTTGGAGTCTTGAGAGCTTTCGCTTGGAAATTTCCCATTAGCCTTGAATGGGTGCAAGGCTCTCTGTATTTATAGGTAAGATTTGAAAAATATCCGTTGGAGGAGATCTTCCAAAATCTTTCCTATTTTAGGGTAGTTGCAGGCTAGATGTACTTGTTGACCTTTTTCCCATGCTTAATCAGGAAATTCTGTCCCTCCGCCTGCAACTCTGAGACTCATCGAATGCCGCATTAACTGTTGTGCAGACTCCGTACATGCGTGTTAAAAGGCGATTGGCTTTCCGTACAAACGGCTAGTTGATCATCTGACATTTGTCCTTCCTTGTTCATTCAATACTCCGAGTTTCTTGTCATTTACTCAGGCTGAATGTTTGTCTTTAATGGAGTCTGCTGACATTCTATTTGTCTCTTAGGTGTTAACATAAATGTCAACTGTCCCATAGCATAAATAACCTTTTTGCTTTGGACTTACATGGATCAGAAAAAGTGACCCAAGGCCTAAGTCTGGTCTTACGAGCATTCATCTCGGCCTGATAGGTTATTCAGCCCAGTATGTGTAA
Source organism: Prunella vulgaris (assembly GCA_026898435.1). Taxonomy (NCBI): domain Eukaryota; kingdom Viridiplantae; phylum Streptophyta; class Magnoliopsida; order Lamiales; family Lamiaceae; genus Prunella; species Prunella vulgaris. The sequence continues at coordinate 2,950 of JAPKLY010001323.1, forward strand.
CCTTTTTGCTTTGGACTTACATGAGTCAGGTAAAACTGACTCAAGGCTTAAGTCAGGTCATACATGCATTAAGCTTAGCCTGATAGGTTACACTACTCTTCACTGACTAAGTTCTATCCTGAGCATGCTTAGTGTACTGAGTAGAAACATCAGTCAATGGTACTCGGGATTGTCTTCAGGATGGATCATCAAGCTTCGGTCTTCAGCTTCAGTTCAGGCAATCTTCTTCAAGACTAACTCTGACCTTCTTCAAAATGAATTGCACTTCAGTCTTCAGATGATTGGGTCGACTCCAATATACTTCAGTCTTTAATGCGTTTCCCCTGAACAGAATCACTAACCTGACTATCCTAATCTAGACAATCCTGACTAACTGTACTTAGGCAAATCATCAGGGGTTTTGGGATCTAATCAAAACGCTCAGATTGTCCCAACAATTAAGTTAATCTTGACTCAAATCATCTCAAACATGTTCATATCATTCATATATCAAGCATCAAAGATTCAACTACACTATAAACAAAAGATGAGTCAAATGATATATATACTACACCTAATTATGGACTAACTACTTCATCCATACAACCATAAACCAATCTCATGCATTCATTTCCCTAAGCTAGCAACAATAGCAATCAACATCAAGACATAAACCGAATCATCAATTATAGAAACAAGTATAACATCATCAATACTATAGAAAAGCACCAAGAATCTAAATTATCATGTACTGCATATAACATTTGAAAAACGATCACACTCCCCAAACATTTTTGGATCATAAATCCTAAACGTTTTGCAAAAGTGATGAAAATATGATTTGCAATGCTAAAACAAGAAATACCTCAAGAGATGACTCTCCCAAACTAGGATAGGCAAAGTGCTCAAAGTAGAGAAAAGACACAATACCTCACCATGGATGATAATGCTTCAAAGAGAACCTCCCTTGAAGATCAACACCTAAAAAATCAAATGCACTAATCAACAAAAACACAACAAATCAATTTACAAAAGAAACAATAAGGATGGGTTGCCTCCCATCTAGCGCTTAGGTTAACGTCCCTTAGACAGACGACATTAAGGTCATCTGAATGGCCAAGGATATTTTTCATCCTTTCCATCATGTTCTAATCTCATAGCTTCATGATTAAGGAAGCTAGTAGGATTTCTACCCCATACTCCCACTTTCCTCTTCCATTTTAACTTGTAAGCACATTTATTTTCCTTTTCTTTTCTCCTCATTCTTATCCATCCACTTTTCCTACTACCCAAGAAAAATCTCAATTATATCTTATGATCAATTATATCAAGAGGCAAGACAAACTCACAATAAACAACATTATCAATTAAAGTATAAGTGGAAGAGTTTAATTATTTAGAAATGCTCATTTCATCTTTAAGCTCATGTCCATTAGTGGACATTCCTCTTCTTGTTCTTTCTCATTTCCTCCTCTTGAATCATCTTTTTCCTTTTCCTCTTCTTCTTGTTCCTTCACCTCCTTCTCTTCTTCTTATTGATTCCTATCAATGCATACAAGGGAAGTATCATATTCATTATTATCATAAAAAGGATTTGTTGGGAAATGATTTATAAAATATTTTTATATAATCCTAAAGACTCCCCTGATAGGATAAAAAGTTGTAAAGCTTAGAAAATAGCCTAACTGATAGGAGGCTATGTCAAAAATATTAGAAAAATAAGTTATAAAAATCAAGCTACCTTAAGATAGAACTAGCCTGATGAAGGTCAGACTAGCCTAATGTAGATTTAGGAAATACACCCACCTCTGAAGAAAGGCACCCCAAGAGACTGAGTATAAGTGACCTGACAAACTCACCTGAAGGACAAGCCTGATGCATTTAATTCGCTTCAGTATTAAATGAGAGTAGTTGCAACACTTAAATGAGGTGTTAAATGCAACAAATGGAATGTTCTAAGTCACCTGATGAAAAGACAGAAGACTTCAATAAAACCGTTTGACTGTACTGAAGAACAATTAAGCCAGACCAATGAGAAGCTGCCACCTATGTACGGACCTGACACAAAAGACTGACCTGTCAGTACTAAGTTAAGAAACCAACCAACAACCTAGGATGGCACAGTTTTCAAAGGCGGCAACATTAACTCTAAGCAGGCATTTAATGAGCTTTCAACCATTAATGCTTAAGAGTTGACTATCCAAAATCTGAAGAAGATCTTGAAGAACGTTGGACTACAACATTTGACATATTTGACCATTCCAAAAACTGAGAAAGATTTTGAAGAACGTTGGATTACCAAAATAACTTAATTTGAAACTATCTCTCCAACGGATAATCTTTCAAATTAAGTCTATAAATACAGCAGTTGAAGAAGAAGCTAAGCATGGGAAACTATCAAGCTCATCTGAAAATCTAAGCTCTCCAAAGTTCATCTCAATTCTCAAGCACTCTAAATCACTCTAGTTTCCCAAGTGCTTACATTGTTTAGAGCTCAACTCCGTAATTAGGCTTACACTGTAATATCCTTAGAAGCCTACTGAGATAACTGTGGATAGGCGAACTACCATAGGGTAATTATGAGATTAATTAAACAAGGTTGAGAAGGTCGCCAACTTGCTGGGAAGATGCGTCGTCAACGCTGACTAAAGTAAACATTAGAGAAGGTCGCCAAGAAGAGAAAGAAGCTCGCCTAGCTACCTGATGGCTAAAACCCAACGACTGACTATGCCTAAGAGAGAGAAGCTCGCAGGCGAGCTTCATCAGTTGAAGGGAAGCTCACCCGTATTCCAAGAGACCAAGCATGACTCCACCTCTACATTGTTCCGAAAAGACACAAGGCCTGGAAGCTCGTCAAGGAAGCTCTCCTAGGATCAGGGCATTGACAACGTGTATATATGTAGCAAGTAGATGTGTAGTAGGACAAGCTTTGTAAAGGTAGAATGAAAAGTGAACAAAGACAAGTGTCAAGGACACTTGTCAACACCTAAAGCCAAATAGGCTCACAAGGTGCCACCTCACACATGCAAACCTATAAATATCTTCCTCTTATATCTTTCTCTCTCTAAGTTTGGTAATACACATACACTTTCTCTCACTAGCTCTCAACTCTCTCTCTCTTTACCCATAAACATTTAAGAACAAATATTTAATCTAAATTATTGTTTGATAGATTCAAAGGATAAACAACCATTAATCTATTCATTAGCAAAATCTATTAACAATTTGGCGCTAGAGGAAGGGGCCTGAACCTCCGATTCTGAAATTATCCAAGAGTAAAGTGAGAAAATTTTTGAAGATTTGAAGGTGTTCTTGAGCATTTAACAAGAACACTTGAAGATATACACTAGATTCCCAGTTTTCCAACAAATTCGTATAATTCCAGACAAAAAACATAACAAAAAGGCTTTCAAACGCATGCGTGTAAATGAATAAACCAAATTTTGGACAATTCGTGTGCATGCAAGGCTAGACAAAACCTGGACAAAGTTAACCTTTACTGGGAAAAGACAACATTGACGACCTTCTCACTGAAATATCAGGATGTTGAAAGAACAAACCTCTACAACCACGAGAAGGTGGAAGGGATGAGATGGGGAGACCTCGCGCCGAGCTCCCCAGAAGAACGACGCACCATGAGCTCCCCAACGAGCTATCGTGGCTGTGGCTCAAGATGAATTAAACCCGGCTCTCAGGAACCTCGCCAATGACCCTGACGAGCTTCAGATAACCATCGCTGCTCTTCAGAGGCTGCAACAATGGCAGCAAGGTGACCTCGCCCAGGGGTCAAGGAGAGCTCGTACAAATGAGGCTAGGGAGCAAACAAGGCCGACCCAGGGCACCCAGACCTGGAGGCAATACAGTGACCTACCCGCTGAGCAGGAGGCGAGCTCCGCCTAAGTTCGCCAGCATAGAGAGTGTGCTGGGAAAGCAAAGGTGGTGGAGATACCAGGCTCGCGAGACGGGCGAGCTTCAGCTTACACAGGGGCATCCGCCACCCACCGATCTCAAGGAAGAGAAATCCTCCAGGGCAGACTAGGGCACAGACGTGAAGAAGAGGAACTAGTGGCGGCCCCTGCTTCATCCCAAAGGGGAGAATCGGACCTACAGCCTCGTAGGTCTGCCCATGATCGATTGAGAAGGCCAACTGCTGACAGGCTAGGCCCGAACGGAGGGCGCCAGTTCCAACCCGTCGCAGATGAGCCACCCCAGAGCGAGGGACTGCGGGGATGTGCGTCCACGAGGCGCACATCCTTTGAATAGCTCCACAGGAGGTGGTCCACAATGACGAGTTGGTTACGTTGAAAAAGGCCGTCGAGATGCTACAAATGCAAGTAGCAGCCAAATCTGGCGGAACACCCCATTTTGCTAAGGGCCACGGGCTGAACACCGACTTAAGTTGAGTAGCTGGGGAGTCGATATTAGGTGCGAAAATCTGACACTTTCGGCTCTTCCGCGTGAAGCTAATGGCATCTTTGCGAAGAGTAGGCCAGTAGTACCCCTGTCTAATTGTGTTATATGCCAAAGCTTGCCCCCAGCGTGACTTACACAAATCCGCTCGTGAATATCTTCTAACACCTCTAACCCTTGCTTTTTAGATAAGCATTTGAGCAGGGGTAGAGAGAATCCATGTTTGTAGAGTTGGTCATCCACCAACATATATCTGGCTGACTGCTTCACTAGCTGACTTGCTTCCCATGCATCTTCCGGGACCGTCCCGTCCTTCAAATATTTTTGGATCGGAGTGCGCCAATCTTCACTATCTTCCTGCCCCCTACTCGAAGTTTGATTTATTTTATAATTGTCACGCCCTAAAATTTCTATACATTACAAATCAGCAGAAGTCTCACTTTCAATTAATAATTTTAAGAAAACATCCTTTAGAACGTGACCCTTTTTTTTCTACTTGAAATAAAATTCTTTTCTTTGAAAACCCTTTTTAAACAAATAAATCATACATTCACAATAAATAACCCATTCAATCCATCCATAGAAATCTTAAAAATACCTTGACAAACATTCATAGCTTAATTCAATAATATTCACTTAGCACAATCCTAGGAATCACAAAAGTAGCATAATAACATGTTTCAACTTTCAACAATATTCACATGTGAATTCAACTTATTCTGACATCATTCAACATATAAGTCATCAATTAAATCATGCAATAATACCTAAATAATTCAAGAACAGCAGCTGGTACCTAAAACTTTAGAAAAGAGCTAGGGTGCACTCATCAAAATTGCATGTGTATAAAAATAGTCCACTAACTAATTCAAAAGCCATGTATGGTTGGGGGACATTCTTTTGGCATGGTTGCTGAACTAATTATTGTAAGACAGTTGGGTACCCAATTACGCTCACGATTGGCTCCTAAGGTGATCTGTGGGAGATGGCAGCCCCCTCCTCCAGGTTGGGTTAAGGTTAATGTGGATGCTAGCCTATGTTCACCTCCTTGTATTGGTTATGCTGGGATTATTTTTCGTAATCACCGTGGTTTCTTCATGTTGGCTGCTTCGAAGCAGGTGGGTTGGGGCTGGCCTATTGAGGTGGAGCTTTCTGCCATTCTGTGGGCGGTTGAATTAGCCCGTGAACGTGGTTGGTGTCGTCTTTGGGTTGAATCGGATTCAATTCTTGCTGTTAAAATGATGCATCACGATTTGAGCTTTGTTCCGTGGCGGGTAAGGTCTAGGTGGAATTCGGTTCTAGGATTGTTGCCTTCTATGTCGGTTTACTTTTCTCATATCTTTAGTGAAGGTAATTCCATTGCTGATTTGCTAGCTCGCAGAAGGACTACGGAGGTTTGGGAGGGTCCCTGCCCGGAGTTCCTTGGGCATTATCTTTATATGGATATGCATGCTGATTTTCACAGAGTTAAGTCTTAATTTTTTGATGTTGAATCTCTGTTTTTCTGGTGTTCTGTTGTGTTTCCTTGTTCCAGGAACATTTAGGGGAGTTATATCTGAGAGGTTTTACTCTTCCAAGTCCTCTGTGGATGATGGGTTTTGGGGACTTTTCTGGTTTCTGGTTTATTTCACAGCAGGTTATTATTGTTTTTGTTCAGCAGCTTGTCCAGACTTGGGTTGCAGATTTTGAGCTTATTTGGGCAGGGACGGGTTTGGGGCTTTTATTCTTGCTGTAGGACTTATGTCCTTCTTCTTTGTAAGTGGTTAGAGCAGTGGGTGAATCTTGGGCGGCTACTTTTGCTTGAATTGGTCTTTGTTAGCTGCAGATTTGAGGGATTTTCTTTTGGGCGTTTTTTACTGTTTTGTGGTTTTGGTTTTGGAACGGGTGTCAATTTCCTGGTGGTTTTGGGTTACTGTGGCCTAGACGACTGTTTTAATTTTCTTAATTCTTTGATTCTTTGCTTTGGAAAGGATTTTTTGCATTTCATTGCAGTTGTCAGAATTGCAGGCTTTGGGGAATTTCATTTTCTAATTGCATTTTGCTGTCACATTTTGGATTGCTGCCGTTTTGAATTCGGCAGAATTGTTGGGGTCTTGATGTGCTGCTTCGGCAGGAGTCCGGGCTATTTTACCCTGGAATGTTGCTGTTTTGGGATGGAGGTTTTGTGCAGGCTACTGAACTTGGTAGCTGGAGTCGATTTTCTTTCTCCAAGGCTGCTGCTTTGTTTCGGTAGTAATTGGATGGATTGTGGGCAGTTTCTTTTGACTTGCTGCTGTTTCATTTTGAATTGGCAGCTGGTGTTATTATTCCTCAATCTATGGAAGGGAGTTACAATTTCTATTCATTTCGGATGGTCAGGGATTTGTTCTCTGAATGCACCTGGCTTTTATATTGCATTTATTGCTGCTGATGGTTTTGAAGTTATTGGGGAGTTACACTTGTGGATTGCATTTTGTCGTTTCTTTTGGATTGCTGTCAAATTGTAGTTTTGATGATGCATTTGGGCAGTTTATTTTGATGCATAATTTGGGGGAGTTAATTCCTTTTAGTGGGTGGCAGGGGGTTACGTCCTTTGCTGATCCCTGATTCTTTTTTTGAATGTTTCTGCTGAAACGGACGTGTACAGGCTGCTGTTTTTGTTTAGGCAGATTGTGTTGCCATTTATGTTGTGACTTTTGGCAGTTTTGTTTCTTTTTACTTTTTATTTTTTTACCTATGGGATGACTTTAATTTATTTGGTACTCTTTTTCCCTCTGTCCGGTTTTTTCACAAGGGTGGTTTTCGGCGAGGTTTTTAACGAGACCAACATAAATTACTTTTGATCCCGCCTCCCGAGTTGTGGGACTTCCGCTGATCCTTTTTATTTTTCCTCTTTAAATAAACTTTATTTGCTAATACTATTATCTTGTCAATTAGTTAAAGACTTCTAAATACTCAAATAATTCATAAAACACATATTTTAAGTAATTGCCACGAAAATCACTTTTTGAAACACATGAAAAGCTCGTAAAACAATGATATAGGACTAATTTCAAGTTGTAACTTTAAAACGATTTTACTCCAGGTTTTATGACCAAAATAACTTAATATTTATTGGCTAATAATCTGCCAAAATTTTGAAAATAGGCTGGGCATAAATTCTGTAATTTGTAATAAAGAATTTTGAGGACTAGAATTACATAAAGAACTAAAACTGGAACCTCAATTTCTACTAAGTAAAAACTCATGAAAATTGGTCAACATGCATTATAAATAATGGAAAACATTCTGGTAAAATATCATATTTTTTGGAGTTATAAAACTTCACTTATCGATCATGCAAACTAAGGATAATAACTAATTTTCTTAAGAACAATTAAACACATAACTTGATCACTTAATCATGCATAAAAATTCGAACCATCAGCTGCTAACTTAACAAATAAATTCATCAACTAACTCCTAATAATCATGCAAATTAAGTCATAATCATACTAATAAAATATCTCATAAAAATCCATAATAAAATCCTATAAGTCTTCAAATCATAGCAAATCCTAAATCAAGCATCTACGTGTCCATGCACTCAACGAAATAAAACATGCAATGTCTAGTCTTGTGGCAAACATAAGTGCCGAACAACATAATAAAAATACTTGCAACTTAATAAATTAAAAGCCTACTTAGTTTAATAAAACTTCAATCCATTAACTTCTTCTTTAACTCGCATCACATCCACCTTCCTCTGCATCGCCAATCTCGTCACCTTACTCTTGAAAATCTGAAAATATAATTCGGTGAAGGGGTGAGCAATTATAAAACAATCACTCCGTGGGGATAGTTTAGTTCGAAGTCTAAAACGTGACTAGGATCACGTACGTACTTCCTCAACATCGAAACATGAAAAACGTTGTGAACTGCTGCAAGGCTTGGGGGTAAAGCTAAGCGATAAGCTAAACTCCCAACCTTCTTTAGGATCTCGAAAGGTCCAATAAAACGTGGTTGTAACTTCCCCTTTCATCCAAACGAACAACTCCTTTAGTTGGTGAAACTTTCAAGAACACGTCCTCGCCCTTCTCGAAATGTAGGGGCTTCCTACGCTTGTCGGCATTAGACTTTTGACGATCTTGGGCAGCCCGTATCCGCTCTCTAATTTTCTCAATCACCTTGACCGTCTTCTCCACTATCTCGGGCCCTAGAACTCGTCGTTCGCCAACTTCATCCCAATACAATGGAGATCTACAACGTCGTCCGTACAAGGCTTCGTATGGAGCCATGCCAATGGTTGCTTGATAACTATTGTTGTAAGCAAAGTCCACCAAAGGTAAGTACGTCTCCCAATTACCTTCAAAGTCTAGAACATACGCCCGCAATATGTCCTCAAGTGTTTGAATCGTTCTCTCGGATTGACCGTCCGTTTGTGGGTGATACGCCGTGCTAAGAATCAATCTCGTCCCCATAGCCGATTGTAGGCTTCTCCAAAATTGCAACGTACGTGTATCCCTATCCGAAACGATTGAAACGGGAACTCCATGCAATCTTACAACTTCTTGGATATAAACTTGAGCAAGTTTATCCATACTCCACGTCATCTTCATAGGAAGAAAATGAGTAGACTTGGTTAGTCGATCCACAACAACCCATATTGCTTGATTCCATTTAATCGAACGGGGTAATCTCATCACAAAGTCCATGGAAATGTGCTCCCACTTCCATTGAGGTATCTCTAACGGCTTCAACAATCCGGATGACCTTTGATGTTCCGCCTTAACTTGTTGACAAGTTAAACACTTCTCTACGAAATTAGCAATATCTCCCTTCATGTTCTTCCACCAAAATATAGTCCTTAAGTCCCTATACATCTTGGTTCCACCGGGATGAACCGTATAAGGTGTACAATGAGCTTCCTCCATTATTTCCTTCTTCAAGTCTTCATCATTTGGAACGCACAATCTCCCTACGTACGTGATTGCTCCATTCTCGCCGATTGAAAAGCCCTTGACGCTTTTCACTTCAACCCTCTTCTTCAAGCTGCCGAGAAAAGGGTCCAAGTCTTGGACCTCTCGGATCCTCGTCCGAATCGTGTCTTGCACTACAAGTGCTGCAAGTATGGACTCCATCTCCTTGGTTGAATTGACCACTTCTAACTCCAAACGTCCAAACTCCTTCACTAGCTCGTTTTTACTCGTCAACGAACTCAACACGCATCCCTTTCGGCTAAGTGCATCCGCGACCACGTTCGCCTTGCCTGGATGATAGGTTATTGTGCAATCGTAGTCCTTAACTAACTCTAGCCAACGCCTTTGCCTCATGTTCAACTCCTTTTACGTGAAAATGTACTTGAGGCTCTTATGATCGGTGAAGATCTAGCACTTAGTACCATAAAGATAATATCTCCATATCTTTATTGCATGAACAACAATCGCTAACTCAAGATCATGCGTAGGGTAGTTCATCTCATGTACCTTTAATTGCCTTGATGCGTACGCCATGACTTTCCCATGTTGCATCAAAATATAACCTAATCCTTACTTTGACGCGTCGCTAATGATAACGAATCCTTCCGTAGGATCGGGAATAATAAGGACTGGAGCCGACACTAACTTGTCCTTCAACTCTTGGAAACTCTTCTTGCAAACCTTAGACCACACGAACTTCTCTCCTTTGCATGTTAACTTGGTCATCGGTGAGGCTATCTTTGCAAAACCTTCGATAAAACGCCTATAGTATCCCGCCAAATCGAGAAAGTTATGAACCTTGTTCACATTAGTTGGAGCCTTCCACTCGCTCACGGCTGCAACCTTGGATGCGTCCACTTTGACTCCTTGGGCTGTGATCACATGGCCTAAAAAGTTCACTCGGTCTAACCAAAACTGGCATTTGGTAAACTTTGCAAACAGTCTTTCTTGGCGCAAAACTTCTAGAACCGTCCTCAAGTGCTCTTCATGTTGCTCCTTACTTCGTGAATAGATAAGAATGTCATCAATGAACACTATGACGGACCAATCTAGGTAAGGGTGAAAGACACGGTTCATCAAGTCCATGAAGACAGCCGGTGCATTGCTCAAACCGAACGACATCACTACGAACTCTTGAAGTAATTCAACGGCTTTCATCGCGGTGACGATCAAATTATGTGTACTCGGTCGGGAACCAAAGTACGTCAACTCCTCTCCGCTTGGCAACTTGAGCGTCACTTCCCTCTTCTCGCAATCAATGGTGGCGTGATGCTTAGCTAACCAATCCATGCCAAGAATGACATCGAATTGTACCATCTCGATAAAGTGTAACTCTCCCTCAAGACTCCTCCCACAAATCTCAAGTTTCGCACTCGACAAGACCTTACTCGTAAAAATAACCTTTCCCGAAGGATACTATCTTCTAAAGGGTTAACAATAACAAATAACTCACAACCAATCTTCCTACGCTACTTAAAATACTACGCTTCTGCTGCGCTACTCTGATATAACCTCAAAATCCTATCTATTGACCGAAAGCACTCTTCAACAGCATCCGGTCCGTCCCGCCCGTTAAAGGTAGCAGGCTCGTACCTCCTAAATTGTTCAACTACTTGGGCAGTAGTGTTAAGCATAGGTGCGATATTATGGACCACGGGATTAGCTTGAGGGCGACCCCTCCTATCCGCGTGTCCATCCGAATCATTAGGGTCATGGATTGGGTCACGTCTCGGAGGCATCTAAAATGAAAGACCCCGTAATACAAAGAAATTGCTTAGTCGATCTTAATAAATTAAAAACGGTCCTATATGTACTCAAGTTTAAAAGCTTCTAATCACTCTTGCTAGGCATTTATACTCATCATAAATCTTAATCATAAACTTCCTAAGCCATCGTACAAGCACAACATTTCATAAAACATTTTCCTTAAAATATTTTTCTTTTCGAAAAATCCTTGAAAAGAATTTCTTAAAACATTTTGACCAATGAGTGGTCCTTCATAACTTTTCATAAATCTTTCATGCCCTCGTCATGCTATAAATCATAAATCATGTCTTGCATAAATCATTCCTTTGAAGTATTAAACTTGTGCTTTCGAAAACTTACTTACTTTAGGACTCGGAGATGGCTGCGGAGGTGGTGATGGATGGAGCTTTCTCTTTTATTAAACTTTACATGAAATTATTCCATAAAAACTTTGCATACAATAACGTAAGGCACATAATATTTTTTTTTTTACAAGTCTACAAGAACGTAGACCTGCTCTGATACCACACTGTCACGCCCAAAAATTTCTATACATTACAAATCAGCGGAAGTCTCACTTTCAATTAATAATTTTAAGAAAACATCCTTTAGAACACGACCCTTTTTTTTCTACTGGAAATAAAATTCTTTTCTTTGAAAACCCTTTTTAAACAAATAAATCATACATTCACAATAAATAACCCATTCAATCCATCCATAGAAATCTTAAAAATACCTTGACAAACATTCATAGCTTATTTCAATAATATTCACTTAGCACAATCCTAGGAATCACAAAAGTAGCATAATAACATGTTTCAATAATATTCACATGTGAATTCAACTTATTTTAACATCATTCAACATATAAGTCATCAAATAAATCATGCAATAATACCTAAATATTTCAAGAACAGTAGCTGGTACCTAAAACTTTCGAAAACAGCTAGGGTGCACTCATCAAAATCGCATGTGTATAAAAACAGTCCACTAACTAATACAAAAGCCATTTTCTCTAATACTATTAGGAGGTAGGGTGGGAGACTTTTTGTTTGATGATTGCTGGCACTTGGATATCTCTTTTGCCCTTGCTTATCCTGGCGTCGTGGATGACATTCTGGAGGTTGTTGTTTCACCGGAGGTAGATAGACTTGTTTGGCGGAACACGGTGTCGGGAGAATTTACGTCTAGGATTGCTTACGATAGCTTGCGTTCTGCTGCTCCAACTGCCCTCCCTTTTGAGTGGATTTGGCAGCCACATATCCCACCTTGCAGGTCCATTTTGGTGTGACGGGCTATGCATGGGCGGATTCCTACATCCAATTGGCTGTCTCATTTTGGGGTTGCAGGTCCGAGTATTTGCCCTTTATGCATGGAAGGTCCCGAGAGTTTATCTCACATTTGTTTGGGTTGCTGTTTCTCTAGACAAGTGTGGGATGCTTTGGCTCAGCTTTTTGGTGTTTCTGTTCCCTTACATGAGGGCTTCCTTTATTTGGTGGTTTATGCATCTTTATTACAATTTTCTCCACAAATTGGGAAACTCTGGCAACTCACTTTTGTCACTGTTATTTGGGGAATTTGGAGAATGCGTAATCTCCGGGTTCATGAGGAGGTTTGCATCTCCCCTAGAAGATGCTTTGCACTGCTGTTGGCTCATGTTAGAGAATTGGCGGGCACGGTTGGGGGTCATTCATTTGGGTCGGTGGATGAATTGCTTATTGTCCGGCAGCTTGGTACTTCACTGCGTCCAAGAGCTGTATTGAAGGTGATCCGTGGAAGGTGGCAGCCCCCTCCCCCCGGTTGGGTAAAGGTTAATGTGGATGCAAGCTTGTGCGACCCGCCTAATTTTGGTTATGCTGGGATTGTCTTCCGTAATTCACGGGGTTTCTTCATAATGGCCGGGACATTTCAGGCAGGTTGGGGCTGTTGAAATTGCTCATACTAGGGGATGGCGTCAGATTTGGGTGGAGTCTGATTCGGTACTTGCTGTCAAAACAATGAGGCGGGAATTAGGCATCATTCCGTGGCGGGTGAGATCTCGGTGGGAGCTTGTTACGGGTCTTATGGAATCAATGTTAGTCCATTTTTCTCACATTCTTCGCGAAGGTAATGCCGTTGCTGATGCTTTAGCTCGCCGACGGATTCCTGGGCTCTGCGAGGGTCTTTGGCCTGATTTCCTAGGCCACCTTTTATTCTTGGACATGCATGCGAATTTCACAAGGGTTAGGTCTTAATCTTTATTTTAAGTTTTTGGTTCCTGGTGCTTTGGTTATTTTTTGTTGGGGATGATTTTTGGGAGATTTGAGCTCCCTGATTTTTATACATGGTTGGGGCAGCTTTAGGCTACAAACTGCCAGTTTGTCTGAAAATGTCGGTTTGGAGAATTTCCTTTTAGTTAGGCTTCTCCGTTGCTGTGATGTGCTGAACTGGGTGTGTAGTTTGGGGCTGGATTTCATGCTAGCTTGTTTGTATGGGGGAGGACTTTAGGGAGTTTTGGGCTGTCACGTTGCGGCGCTGGAATAACTTGGGGTATCTTTTTGCAGATTTGGAGAGTTACATTTTTTCTTTTAATGCAAATGGCTGATTTACATAATTTGTTTGCTGACATTATGCTGGAATTGATAGAAAGCTTCCATCCGACTTCAATTTTTGGCAGGGAGTTAATTCCTTTTAATGGGTGGCAGGGAGTTACGTCCTTGGCTGATCCCTGGTTCTTTTCTGAATGTTTGCTGCTTAAACGGAAGTGTGCAGGCTGTTGTTCTTGTTTAGGCAGTAATTGGGTGTCTCCAGCTGTGCTTTGGCTGTTTTGCTGGAATTGAATGTTGTGGGATGTTTCACAATATTTTTTCTTAGGATGCTGTATGCTATTGGACTTTACTTTGCTGTTACAATGTTGGAATATTAATGGTGCTTCCTTATGCGGATTTGGAGCTGGGAGAGTTACTACTGAGGCTGGTCAGCTTTTCGTTTGACGTTTTATTTTCTGGGCAACTTTGGCAGATTTTGTTGCCTTTTATGTTGTGACATTTGGCAGTTTAGTTTCTTTTTCGCTTTTTATTTTTTAACCTATGGGATGACTTTAATTTATTTGGTACTATTTTTCCCTCCGTCCGGTTTTTCCACAAGGGTGGTTTTCCGGTGAGGTTTTTAACGAGACCAACATAAATTGTTTTTTATCCCGCCTCCCGGGTTGTGGGACTTCCGTTGTTCCTTTTTATTTTTATTTTTCCTCTTTAAATAAATTTTATTTGCTAATACTATTGTCTTGCCAATCAGTTAAAGACTTCTAAATACTCAAATAATTCATACAAAACCTATTATAAGTACTTTCCACGTAAATCACTTTTTGAAACACATGAAAAGCTCGTAAAACAAAGATATAGAACTAATTTCAAGTCGTAACTTTAAAACGATTTTACTCCAGGTTTTATAACCAAAATAACTTAATATTTTATGGCTAATGATCAGCCAAAATTTTGAAAATAGGCTGGGCATAAATTCGGTAATTTGGAAACAAGAATTTTGAGGACTAGAATCACATAAAGGACTAAAACTGGAACCTCTATTTCTACAAAGTAAAAGCTCATGAAAATTGGTCAACATGCATTATAAATCATGGCAAACATTCTTGTAAAATTTCATAATTTTTGGAGTTATAAAACTTCACTTATCGATCATGCAAACTAAGGACAATAACTAATTTTCTTAAGAACAATTAAACACATAACTTGATCACTTAATCATGCATAAAAATTCGAACCATCAGCTGCTAACTTAACAAATAAATTCATCAACTTAAATCCTAATAATCATGCAAATTAACTCATAATCATACTAATAAAATATCTCATAAAAATCCATAATAAAATCCCATAAGTCTTCAAACCATAGCAAATCCTAAATCAAGCTTCTACGTGTCCATGCACTCAACGAAATAAAACATGCAACATCTAGTCTTGTGGCAAACATAAGTGCCGAAAAACATAATAAAAATACTTGCAACTTAATAAATTAAAAGCCTACTTGGTTTAATAAAACTTCAATCCATTAACTTCTTCTTTAACTCGCATCACATCCACCTTCCTCCGCATCGCCAATCTCGTCACCTTACTCTTGAAAATCTGAAAATATAATTCGGTGAAGTGGTGAGCAATTATAAAATAATCACTCCGTGGGGATATTTTAGTTCGAAGTCTAAATATAAAGGACACAAAAACATGTAAACGTACCCCTAGTTCTTAACATTTGATACGCCTCGCGTATCCATACTTTCGTACTATTTGAGTACCATATGCATTATCGGAATGCCTTTAATATAGATTGATGATATATGATCATCCATAACATATTTGACACATAAACACATCAAAGCATCAACTAAACATTTAAAAATCGAACTAGAAGTTACCACTTTTCACCGTTTAAACCCCCACCTTTTCTTGTCTTGAAAATAAAGATGTGTTATACGTTGGCTTGACAATTCCTTGTGCTCGATTCCTACTCCTTCTATTTCAATCAAGTCTCACGAAAACTGCCCTCCTTCTTGCCTATAAGCTGCTGCCGAAAACTAGTCCTACAACTTTGTAAAGTTGCTGAATTTTGGTGCTAGAGGTGGCTGCTGATTTTTGGGTGTCTAGGGGTCTTAGGGACTTGATCAATAAATATTTATAGAGTTGGAAAAGTAGGGTTTGGGGCTGCATAAGGCCTTGGCCGAAATCTTGCAAGAGGGGAAAGAAAATTGGCCCAATATCTTGTTGTATCTCTATTTCCATACTTGGCAAATTGGCCAAAGCATGTACTATTCTCTTGCATAAGAATATGACTTATTTCCATAAATAAAGATACTAAAAATCCATGTCTTAATGCCTTATAATTTTCAAAAATTCCTTAGAGTATAAGACTCCCTATTTTTCGAAAATATTACTACTACTATCCCAAGTATTATTTAATCCTATCCTTGGTCAAATCCTCATAAAGTCAAATCCCTAAAATTAATTCCTCAATTACTAACATGCCCTTAATGAATTAATACTTATGGAAATACTATTCTTAGAGGACTAATACTATAACCTCAACAATAATACTTCTTTTTCTTGTCCCCATAAATTCGAAACTTAATACTAACTTAAGGGTCAAATTAATACTAATTGGGACAACTAACACTAGGCAATTAATAAGAAATACTAAAACATAACAACTTAAAGGACTAAACCTTAAACACACACAAAGCTCTCGCCCAAAATAAAAATAATTAAGGGACTAAAAGCTGCTGCCTATGCAGGGTGTTACAATAAGCAGACGTCGAGGGGTCTTTTAGTTTGGTGATAACCTCCGTGACTTTTGCTTCGCCGTTGCTGGTAGCTAGTCGGGCTAGAGCGTCAGCTTGTGTCTTTTCCAATCTTGGGATATGGCTGATGTAAACTTGCATAAATATCGAGATCAGATGTGCTACTATCTTCTAGTACGTCATCATCTGCTGATCTTTAGCTTCGTACTCCCCCGGACTTGGGATATTATTAGCTGGGTGATTATAGTCATAATTGCATCTTTTTGCATCCATTTCTCTATGGTTTTGATGTGTTTATATTCATATTTAACCCTAATATGCTATACTTTGTGAAATTAACCCTTTTTGGCTAGGAAGTTGTGTTTGTAGGTGAAAACGAGCAAAATGAGGAAGAAACGAGCAAGATCGAGAAAAGTCCGGAATTCTTGAGTTGAACCAATTGGTGCAAATGATATATCATGTTGAAGAGCTCGAAGAGAGGGTCGCAACACAAAAATAATCGAGTCAATCGAAGCTCTAGAACTCAAGATATGAAGAAAACAACTCGCTAGGCAGCACGTACACACATGATCGGCAGCACCTAAGGGAAGGATCGCGCGGCTTTACACTGGAGCGGCAGGTGAAGGACCGCGCGAGCTGTCTTGATATCGTGGTCGGCAGGAGGCACGTTGAGGTTCGGCAGTTGGCAAATCCACGCGAACTTGCTGCCGATCGTGGTCTGCAGCTATCAAGTGCAATGCCGCGCGGCTCTACGGTCAAATCCAGATTTCAGGGCTATTTTCGTCTTTTTGCGCGTTTAATGAAGGGCACTTTGGACTAAACATTGTAGG
The DNA here is from genome assembly GCA_026898435.1 of Prunella vulgaris. NCBI lineage: Eukaryota > Viridiplantae > Streptophyta > Magnoliopsida > Lamiales > Lamiaceae > Prunella > Prunella vulgaris. The sequence goes on from JAPKLY010001323.1 coordinate 20,139, forward strand.
CACTATAAATACCTCAAGGATCAGATTTTCAAGGCGTCTTTATCATAATTCCAAGTTCATAGATTAGTTTAGAGAGAGAATTAGGTAGTTACTTAGTGGGTTCTTAATTAGATTCAATTTTCTTTCATCCATAACTTTTGAACGTTCCGTCGGATTTTAGATCCATTTATTCCTACATACTCGTAGTGATTAGAGCTTCATTGATGCGGTTCATTTTTTTATTTCGATCTTTGGATCAAGACTTAGCATTTTGGAGGTTTGTAGATTGTATTCAATTTCGCTACATACGGTAAGATTTCCTTTAATTCTCTTATTTTAGTGATTAATCATGTTGTTTAGAATGTTAATTGTTGATTTTCAATTCCAATTAGCCATGGGCAAATATCCTTGTTGCATGGTTGTATGAATATTATGGTGAATTTAGTCTCTTGTTGATCCTATGCATGAATTAGTGATCTTGTTGGATTAGTTCTCATATTAATGACTTGTATGATTGTTTGGGATGTTTAATTGGAATGTATGGCTTATATGTTTTAGCAATGAAATGAGAATTGAGCTTTAAGAACTTTATGCATAACAAGTGTTTGATATTTGGCTTGTATGACCAATGAGAATTGCATATTAGCCTAAGACCTCTTAATTGGAGTGTTAGGAGTTATAGAGAGATCTAGACACCCAATTGAGCCCTTACCTTATGTTGTAGAGAGATCTAGACACTAGTTGGCTTGACTAAGACACCAAGAGATCTTTTGCATGCTAGGATGGATAGGATACTAGAGGAGCCATAGTAGGATTACTTCCATGTACACTTCACACTTGCTCACTTTTTCGAGGTGATAGTTAGGATTTACTTTGCTTTGCCATAGTAGATAGAATCCTTGATGGTTTTCTTGCTTTCCTAGCTATTAGCCTTTTGTGAACACTCAATACTTGCTTGATATCGCATTGTTTCCCTGTGTTCGATATTTAACTTGGTTAACTTGCCGCGACAACAACGACCACGTGCACTTGCGTGGAAATCATACACGATTTTAGCAAACAAGTTTTTGGCGCCGTTGCCGGGGAAACGGTCTCTTTGTCAAGCTAGTTGATGTTTGTTTACATTTCTTTTCTTTGTTTTTGTTGTTTGATTGTTACTATTCTTGGTGAGAGTTGATATTTGCTTGTTTTTGTAGGAGTGAGCTCTATTGAGATGTGCGAATACAATCATTACTCGTATTCTCCACAAAATATATCATCTCCTAATCCATACATTTATCAACTGTACCCATTTAAAACCCCAACCACTTTCGATAAAATCTCCATGTTAGAAGAGTGTATGAAGTACATGATGATCATGTTATGGAACCAAACTTAAATTCCACCACCTCCACAAGAAGTTTCTTATCCTTCTAACTCATATACATCCCAAGATTCCTACTCCTATAAAGATCCACATTCCTACACTTTACCCTCTCCTATGCCTCTCCATCATGATGAAACTCCTCAAAGTTATACTAATGATACTCTAGCCTACATCCTCAATCAACTCGAAGAAATCAAAAGGGAGTATGAAAGGTGCTTTGAGGAGACCAATGTGAAGTTTGATCAAATTGTCAAAACTCAAGGAGATCAAATCAAGAGCTTAGAGCTCCATTTGGGGCAATTGACCCAACAAGCCCATGAGATTTGCGAAATGTCATATCAAGATTCCTACTCTCATCATGATTATACATGATCCTACACTCCATACCTTCCTATGACTTTCCATAAAGAGGACACTTCTTCAAACTATGTGGAAAATATGTTAGCTCAAATCCTCAAGAAATCAATAGAAATGAGAATGGAATGGAAAAGGGACTATGAGGAGACAAACAAGAAGTTTTATGAAATGTTCATGTGTCAAAGTCATCAAATCACGAATTTGGAGTTCCAGTTGGAGCAATTGAGCATTCAAGTCGATTATGAGGAGAAAGATGATGGTAATGATAAAGAAAAAGGGGAAGTAGAAAGAATGGTGGAAGAAGGGCATGTTAAAGATGAAGATGATAAGCCTCATGAGACAATTAAATCTCTTTCTATTGTAAATTGTATTGGAGCTCAAATTTCTTTTGAACCTTCTCATGCTTACATTGACTATGAGATTCCTATTATTAATGATGATATTGCTTATAAATTTCCTCATGCTATATTGATTAGGAATCAAGAAGAAAATAAGGATGGACTAGAAGAAGAAGAAGAAAGAGAAGAGTGTGTAAAGGAAGAGGAAAAAGAAGAAATTGATGAAAGTGAAGAGGATGATGAAGATAATGATGATCATGAAGAGATCAAATTTACTCATGCTCAAGATACCTCGGATTTTAAGAGCTTTATGAATCCTTTTTACAATTATATTGAGTATGATATTAATCCTCTTTATGATGATAATGAATATGATACTTTCTTTGTGTATATTGATAGGAATCAAAATCAAGAAGAGGAGGATAAGGAAGGAGAAGATTCAAGAAGAGGAAAAGAAAAAGAACTAGAAGAGGAAGATGAATGTCCACTCATGGACATGAGCTTCATGGAAGAAAAACAACAAAATGAAGTAGAGGAGGAGCCTACACTTGAAATAAGCATTTCTAAACTCTTGGACTCTTCTACTTGTGCTATATTGGATAATGTTGTTTACTATGAATTTATCTTGCCTCTTGAATTCATTGATGATAAAATTGAAATGAGAATCCTCTTGAATCTATTTGATAGTAGGAAATGGGGGTGGAATGGTGTTTTGAGAAAAGATGAGGAGAAAAATGCATGTGCTTACAAGTATAAATTGATAAGGAAATTGGGGGTGTGGGGAAGAAATCCTATGTGTTTCCTTGATTTTGAAACTATGAGATTAGAGTGGGATGGCAGGGATGACAAATATCCTTGGCCATTTAGCTAACATTGGTGTGTCCGACTAAGGGACGTTAAATCCAAGCGCTAGATGGGATGCAACCCATCCTTAAAAAATGTTGCTTGTTTTGTTGTTTGCTTTGTAGGTTAGATAGTGTTATTTGTTTTGATTTACTTTATATGAGGTAGTGTCTTCTCTTACCTTGGTTGGTGCATGTGATTTATCATAATTTGGGGGTGTTACCTCTTGGTATATATGGTGATTTCTTGGTTTAGTTGAGCTTATACATGCATTGTTGGTTCATTGATTCATAGCAAATCTTATTTTCATCACTCTTTTCCAAACTTTTAGAATCTTTGATCTGAAAAAGTTTGGGGGGTGTATTCGTTTTTAAAATTTTTATTTGCAATGATAATTGATGTGATTTGTGAGCTCTAGAAAGGTGTGATGAGGAGATTTCTCTCCCACTTGGCCAAGAAGAAAGATTTTCGTGTAAGTGGCAATTCACTCTCCTATTCTTAATCTCAATTCAAGGTATGTCTTTACACTTATCTCCATATGTGTTTCCATTCTTAGGTTTAGTTTGCTTGATTTTAGATTGCGATTTTGAGCTTAAGTGCTGATTCTTGTTGTATTGTGCTTTAATTGAGTGCATTGCATGATCTTTTCCACTCTTTGCAAAACTTTTTAGACCCTTGGTCCAAAAAAGTTTAGGGGGGGGGAGTATCTTCGTTTCGCAAATCTCATTGCAATGCTATGTTTAGGATGATTCTAGTGCTTCTATGATGTTTTTAGACCATGTGCTTATATGATTACTTGTTTTTGCTTGTTGATTTTAGCCATTGTTGCTTGTTTTGAGTAGTGGACGCATGAGATATGCTTATGGTTGTGTGGATGAGTTGAAAGTTCATGTTGGATGTAGTGGAGTTATGGCTTGATTCTTATCTTGTCTTTTGTGCTATGGATTTGATGATACTTGAGATTTTGATGATATGAGCATTTTTTTTATATGAGATGAGTCATGATCACCCTATACCCGTGAGGTGTTGAGCCATTTATGCCCGTTTCAATCTTGAACGGATGCTATTTCTTTGATGTGAGTTCCACACATGTGCATTATACTCTAGAACTTGGCTTTGGTCTTGTTTGAGGCTACATTAGACATTGATTTCACATGATATGATTTGAGGCATTTCTTTGATCTACATTGAGTCACTTTGCCCTATGAACCTACCTTGATATTATTATCCATTGCTCACCATTTTGTGCCTTTAGACCTTTCCTTTGGCTAAGCACACTTTAAGCCATTTTTCCTTCCTTTCTGGAACTCTCTTGTCCCTATGATTAGTAGAGTGGAAAGAAGGAAGAAAGATTGGTGATATGATGAAGAATATGGTGGCCTAAAGTGGAAGATATGAAGAATTTTATGCATGGATTGAAAATCTTTGAAAAAGGCAAGTGCTAGCAAAGCAGGAGAAAAAATTGACTTTTGTTGAAAATATGGTCAAGTTGACCTTTGTTTTGAGTATGGCTATTAATTGCAAAGAAGGGAAGAATGATCTTGAAAGTGTGATTTTGAAGAGCATAAAGAATGTGCACAATTGCATGAAGATGTGAATGACTATTACTTGATTCCTTCTATGCTTTACTAATCATACTTAGTCACTCTTATCCATATCTATCCTTCCCTACCAAAGAGCCAACATTACAACCTTATGAAAGTCCTCATTGATGTGTGAATGACTTGTCATTTCAAGTGGTGGAGAATTTGAGACTTGAGCCAAGCTTATGGCAGTATTTGTATCATTGTGTGAAGATTGAGAGAACCTCAAACACTTGAGAGATGAGCTATACACTTCTATGTGAGGATCATGACTTGTTGATTTGAAAATTTGTTCATTGATTCGATTTTGATTGTTGATTTGATGAAATTGCATTTTAGACTTGTTTGATATTGAGCTATGATTCTATGGCATTTGACTTGTACTTGATGCTTCATTGATACAATTATTCCCCTATCTTATCGCTTCATTGCTCGAGGACGAGCAACAATCTAGTTTGGGGGTATGATTAGGGTCATAATTGCATCTTTTTGCATCCATTTCTCTATGGTTTTGATGTGTTTATATTCATATTTGACCCTAATATGCTATACTTTGTGCATTTAACCCTTTTTGGCTAGGAAGTTGTGTTTGTAGGTGAAAATGAGGAAAACGAGGAAGAAACAAGCAAGATCGATAAAAGTCCGGATTTCTTGAGTTGAGGTAATTGGTGCAAACGATATATCATGTTGAAGAGATCGTAGAGAGGGTCACAACGCAAAAAGAATCGAGTCAATCGGAGCTCTAGAACTCAACATATGAAGAAAACAACTCGCTAGGCAGCACGTACACACATGATCGGAAGCACCTAAGGGAAGGACCACGCGGCTTTACACTGGAGCGGCAGCTGAAGGACCGCGCGAGCTGTCACGCGATCTTGGTCGGCAGGAGGCACGTTGAGGTTTGGCAGTTGGCAAATCCGCGCGGACTTGCTGCCGATTTTGGTCGGCAGCTATCAAGCGCTAGGCCGCGCGACTATATGGTCAAATCCGGATTTCAGGGCTATTTTCATCTTTTTGTGTGTTTAATGAAGGGCACTTTGGACTAAACATTGAAGGCGCTATAAATACCTCAATGATCAAATTTTCAAGGCATCTTTATCATAATTCCAAGTTCTTAGATTAGTTTAGAGAGAGAATTAGGTAGTTACTTAGTACGTTCTTAATTAGATTCAATCTTCTTTCTTCCATAACTTTTGATCCGTCCGTTGGATTTTAGATCCGTTGGATTTTAGATCCATTTATTCCTACATACTCGTAGTGATTAGAGCTTCATTCCTGCGGTTCATTTTTTTATTTCGAGCTTTGAATCAAGACTTAGCATTTTGGAGGTTAGTAGATTGTATTCAATTTCTCTACATATGGTAAGATTTCCTTTAATTCTATTGTTTTAGTTCTTAATCATGTTGTTTAGAATGTTATTTGTTCATTTTCAATTCCAATTAGCCGGGGGCTAATATCCTTGTTGCATGGTTGTATGAATATTATGGTGAATTTAGGTTCTTGTTAATCCTATGCATGAATTAGTGATCTTGTTGGATTAGTTCTCTTATTAATGACTTGTATGAATGCTTGTGATGTTTAATTGGAATGTATGGCTTATATGTTTTAGCAATGAAATGAGAATTGAGCTATAAGAACTTTATGCATACCAAGTGTTTGATATTTGGCTTGTACGACCAATGAGAATTGCATATTAACCTAAGACCTCTTAATTGGAGTGTTAGGAGTTGTAGAGAGATCTAAACACCAATAGAGCCCTTACCTTGTGTTGTAGAGAGATCTAGACACTAGTTGGCTTGACTAAGACACCAAGAGATCTTTTGCATGCTAGGATGGATAGGATACTAGAGGAGCCATAGTAGGATTACTTCCATGTACACTTCACACTTGCTCACTTCTTTGAGGTGATAGTTAGGTTTTACTTTGCTTTGCCATAGTAGATAGAATCCTTGATGGTGTTCTTGCTTTCCTAGCTATTAGCCTATTGTGAACACTCAATACTTGCTTGATATCGTATTCTTTCCCTGTGTTCCATATTTAACTTGGTTAAGTTGCCGCGACAACAACGACCACGTACACTTGCGTGGAAATCATACATGATTTTGGCAAACACTGGGAATCTCTGAAAATCTGAAGATTGGTAGCCCCCACAGCTAATGATAGCCTAAGTCCGGCTATCAGTATTTCATACTCCGCCACGTTGTTGGTTGTTCTGAAGTTGAACCGGATCGCGGAGGTGAGGACTTGCCTATCTGGGCTGATCAGTACTACACCGGCTCCCGTTGTTGTGCAAGTTGATGATCCGTCGATGCAGAGGTGCCACGGAGTTATATGCCCCCTCGTCGAATCTTGTGGGAAAGTTAGCTTGACGATGAAATCGGCGAGCGTTTGTCCCTTGATCCCTATTCGAGGTGTGTAGGTTATACCGTATTGGCTGACTTCTAGTGACCATTTCAACAAACATCCTGTAGTGTCTGGCTGATGTAGTATTTGTCGTTGGAGGGAACGTTGTCAACACCTCTACTGGGTGGTCGAAGAACTAGTGCCGTAATTTTCTTACACTCAGCACCAGTGCATAGGCTATCTTCTCTATTGGGGTATACCGCAACTCAGCTTCGTGTAGAACTTGGCTCACGTAGTACACTGGTAGGTGTGTTTTGCCTTCTTCTTGAACTAGGACAGAATTAATTGCCACCTCCAACACAGCTAAGTATAAGTACAACTTTTCACCTGGTTCCGGCTTCGACAGGATTTGAGTATTCGCCAGGTATAACTCAGGTCCCGCTGCCATGCTCGTTTCATCTGAATATTTCTTTAGGGGATTCGGACGAGATCTTGTTAACCCTCTCCTGAAGCCTCAATAGCCCCGGGTACGAGGGGTGCATCATCGGTCGGTGCACTGATCACATCAGTCACACCTTGCTGATCGGTCTCAGCAATCACAATCACCTCCTTCTCCTTCACCTTCTCCTTCTCCTGAACCTCCATCTCTTGACCTTCAGCAACCGGAACTAGAGCCAGTTCCATTCCAGCACCTTCTCCTTCAGGCTCAGTAGCCGGAGCCTCAGGATAAATTCTCCTCACGGTTTTGACAAAGTCAGCAATTTTAATCAGATGGTGGAGAGAATTTACCTCAAAGAGATCAAACAAAACTGCTTCGTCATCAGCCAGCTTTTCCCATCCTTTCACCTCACCCAGCTGACCAAGTTCAGGCCAATTGGCACTTCGGATCATGGCATATGTACGAAGCTGCACAACTGCCTCTTTCTGAGCTGGGAGAGATCAGGGAATCTCTTGTCCACTACCTCAACTGCCCTTCCCCTAGCCACAACTTCGAAGTCAGGAAGAAGTGTCTCATCAGGCGAGGGGAATGGCCAAAGTGATTCAGCCTGCTCAACTTCAGCCTCCTTCTCAACAACCACCATCCTCCCTTCATCACCTTTGCTGCTTTTGCTATTGGCAGCATCCTCAGTATCAGCAATGGGTTCCCCCTGAATGGGTTCCCCCTGACCCTCATCTGATTGGGCCTCCATGCCCTGATAATCAGAAACTACATTCAGGATCTGATCGTCAGCCAAGTCTTGCTCAAGGACAAATGGCATCGAATCTGAGGGTGCAACTTTCGGAATGGCAGCAAGGGGGGCAACCTCAAGGGCAGTCTGAGCAGGTTCCCCCTCCAGAGTTGCTTGCTGAGCCTCTTCTTCAGCAACCTTCTCTTCCACAAGCTTCTTCTCTCGCTCTTCTGAGCCGGGATATTTGAACTTCAGTGTCTGTTGCTTGAGTTCAGAAGGTTTAGATTTTTTCTCCACTGGTTTCTTGACTGGAGCCCCTGAAGACTTACTTGCCTGAGCCTTGACTCCTCCAGTCGTCCTCGCCTGAGCCTTCTTCAGGGTCCTCGATTTCTTTTTCTTTGTACCAGCATCACCGGAAAAGGTTTAGAAGAGGTCAACCTTCGCTGAAATCTCGAGTGATTGAGGCTGATCAACCTCTCCGACAGCCAATGTCTCCAAGATCAGAGAAATGTTCGTTCCAAAGTGCATCTTTGCTTCAAATGTCGCCTGACCCTCCGGTGAATATTTGATTTTATTGGTCTCAGCCACCAATAATTGGAGAAAATATTACTCCCAGTTGAAAATGTGCAAAGTGGCATCTTTGATAGCCATCATGACACAAAGCTTCGGCCTGGAGATCTGCTCCAATCCTCCAGCGATTCCCATCTCTCCCTGACTAGTCAGGTCGAAGAAGTGACGATTGGTTGTCCTCAGCACGGATTTATTCAATCCTGCCTTCAGAGGAAGGTCTTCATCACAAAGGGACTGAAGATAGTCCTTCTCATCACCAACCCCATAATCCACTGGGTTGTGCCCAGAATAGGGAAGATTAAACAGCTCCTTAATCTTCTGCCTTATGTTGATAGTGACCCACTTCCTTGTCATCTCATCTTCACCATCCTTCCCTTTCACACAAGAAGTCAAGGGAATGCAAGTTTCCCATTCTTGAGTGTCCTTGTTCTGCCCCATCTTCAAGTAGAATGCAGCAACAAGTCGAGGATGAAGTCTCTTTGGCTTCGCTGTGATGAACCTTAAGAGCCCAGCATTTTCAAACAAAATTTTCACGGGCATAACATCTGGGTGATTAGAAGAGAAATCACCAAAGGGTTCCCAACATATCTCATTCCTTAGATGGAATAGATTCCCAAAGAATGAATCGGCTGAAGGTGAAGCCATGATCAAGATATGAAGATATTAAGGAAAACAATTAGCAGAGAAAAATATAGCAAGGAAAATATTTGAGTGCGTAAAGGTCGCATAGACAAAAAGTTCCCTTATTTATACTAAAATCCAGTTTTCATCGGACGGCTAAAAAAATATAACTTATGGAATTCAATGGTTTAGATTAAGGCGATTAAAATGCATGGATGCGGATTGAGCCTTTTCGGTTTTCAAAGTTAATGATTCAAAAACTTTATTGAAAATTGTTCCCGCCTACTTTGCATTAAATGCAGGTCAGAGCATGTCCGTATTTAATTCAAATAATTTGCATTAAATAATAAATGAATATTAAATGAACGGTTGAGATTGGGTGACAAAAAGATTTGATTTGATAACACAACAAACAATATCAAATGATGATGCAAGCAAGATATGAAGACTGAAAGTAAATCAGGAAATGTACCAGGCGGTCAGATTTGTACTCTGACTGATACCACATGTGACCTATCAGGATGACAAGTCCTGAATTCAGTGTCCTAAATCTTAATCAGTCTATACTGATCATCCTTTTATACTGAATGTTCCCCCTTGAACCATTCATTTTCTCTACAATTCATTCATCCCGATCCTTAGTAAGTCATTCCCCCTGACCTTATGCATACTGAACTGAGATTCATACTGAATCTCCTAAGCCTGGGTCAAGGAGTCCTAACTCTACTGACAACTCAACAAACCTGGTTTCAGGCAAAGCCTTAGTCAGGATGTCAGCTCTCTATTTGTCAGTAGGGACCCTTTCCATCCTTATATCTTTCTTCTCAATATGATTTCTTATAAAGTGATGCCTGATGTCTACATGCTTACACCTTGTGTGTAAGACTGGGTTTTGGGATATGGCAATGGCACTATTATTGTCACAATAAATTGGGACTTCAGTGGCCTCTATTTGGTAGTCTCTCAGTTGTTGCTTCAACCAAAGGAGCTGGGAGCAACAACTACCTGCCGCCATATACTCAGCCTCAGTAGTAGATGTTGCAACACTGGTTTGCTTCTTAGAAAACCAAGAGATCAGTTTGCTCCCTAGAAACTGACATGTGCCTGTAGTTGATTTCTTATCAAGTCTACAGCCTCCATAATCTGCATCTGAAAAACCAGTCAGTTCTAGGTTGTCATCAGAGGGATACCAAAGTCCTAAATTGACTGTACCCTTCAGGTATTTCAATATCTTTTTGGCACTCTCTAGATGACTCTTCTTCGGATCAGACTGATACCTTGCACAAACTCCAACTGCATAAGTGATGTCAGGATGACTTGCAGTCAGGTACAATAAGGATCTAATCAGTGCCCTATATTCAGCCTGATTCACTGAGGTCCCCTACTTGTCCGGATCCAGCTTTTCATTTGTGTTCTTGGGAATACGTGAGACTTTACTGGTCTGAATTCCAAACTTCTGAATTAAGTCCCTCGCATACTTGGACTGATTTATGAAGTTTCTTGAGAAAGATTGCCTGACCTGAAGACCTAGAATGAAGTTCATTTCTCCCATCATTGACATCTCAAAATTCCCAGTCATCAGCTTGGAGAATTTCTCACAAAGCTTCAGATTAGGAGATCCAAATATTATGTCATCCACATAAATCTGAACCAAGAGAATGTCCTCCCCTTCGGATATCCTGAAGAGGGTCCTGTCCTCTGTTCCTTTCACAAACCCGTGGTATATCAGGAACTGGGAGAGTGTATCATATCAAGCCCTGGGAGCTTGCTTCAGGTCATAAAGAGCTTTCTTCTGGTGATAGACCTTGTTACCAACTTCAAACCCTGGAGGTTGTTCCACATAAACCTCCTCGTTCAGTACACCATTCAGAAATGCACTCTTTCATCCATCTGATACACCTTGAACTTCTTGAATGTTGCATAAGCTAAAAACAGCCTGATTACCTCTAACCTTGCGACCGGAGCAAAGGTCTCATCATAGTCGATCCCTTCGGCCTGAGAGTAACCCTTAGCCACCAGTCTGGCCTTGTTCCTGACAACAATATTCTTCTCATCCCTCTTGTTCTTGAAGACCCACTTGGTGCCAAAAACATGTTGACGCCTAGGTCTATCAACTAACTCCCAAACCTGATTCCGCTCAAACTGATTGAGGTCATCCTGCATGGCTAGGATCCAGTTGGGGTCAGCAAGAGCTTCTTCTATGTTCTTAGGTTCCTGATCACTCAGGAAACAACAGAACATAGTTCTCTCACCAAAAGACAACCTTGTCCTGACCCCCTCATTAACATCACCAATGATGTCAGCCAATGAGTGATCATCTAGCCACCACCTCCTGGTGATGGCTGCACTGCGAGCTGTTGAAGTTCTCTCGCCTGATCCTGAAATGTTAGTCTCGACAATAACAGGCAAAAAAGCGGAATGAGCAAGAACAGGGGATACTAAGTCATTTCCTGAGGGTTGTACAATATCAGTGACATTGTTTCCCCCTACAGAGTTGGACTCAGTAACTGTCTCAGGTGCAGAAGCATCATCATCGATAGTACGTACCTCAGGTTGAGTCTGTGACTCCGTCTGAGACTCAACATTCTCTGAGGCTGGGGCTTGCTGAGGGTTGGCCTGAGGTCCATCCTGATCATCATCATCATCATCCCATCCCTTGGGAGCAATCACAAGTTTGATCTTGAACTCAGGATTCTTCAGGCTCAGTCTTGTCACCCTCTTGGTAACCCCCTCAGTGTCAGGACTCGGAACCTGTTTTCTACTCACTGATGCAGTCTCATCAAACACAACATGAGGTGTTTCCTCCACACAAAGGGTCCGACAGTTATACACCCTGAAAGCTTTGCTGACTGAGGAGTATCCTAAGAAAACTCCCTCATCAGACTTGCTATCAAAGGCTTTAAGCTGGTCTGTCTCATTGTTTAGGATGTAACACTTACACCCAAAAATATGGAAATAGGAGATGCGATGCTTCCTTTTATTCCAAGTTTCATAAGTTGTCTGAGCATGTTGTTTGTTCAGCATATATCGGTTTTGAGTGTAGCAAGCAGTGTTGATTGCTTCACCCACGTACTACTAGGGCAGTCCTGATTCAGCCAACATGGTCCTGGCAGCTTCCTTCATGGTCCGATTCCTTCTCTCAGCTACCCCATTCTGCTGAGGGGTCCTAGCTGCAGAAGTCTCATGAGCAATACCAAGGTCAGTACAAAAATCAGTTTTAATTAAGTTAATAAACTCAGTTCCCCGATCTGATCTGATCCTGACGATGTTCTGACCCTGTTCAGTACTCAATTTCTTGAGTAACTCTGGAAGCTTGACCTGAGTCTCCTTCTTGTTCAGCAAGAAAATAACCCATGTGTACCTGGAATAATCATCAACATCAACAAGGGTATATTTCCTACCATTCATGCTGACAGGAGTAATTGGAGTAAAGAGATCCATGTGCAGGAGCTGAAGCACTCCGTCAGTTGAGAAGGCATCTTTCTCCTTGAATGAAGCTTTGGTTTGCTTGCTTTCCTGACATGCTCCGCACACGTGGTCTTTGCTAAAAACTTCATTCGGTAGACCTTTTACAAGAGAAAGTCGAGAGATTTTGTTAATAATCTTGAAGTTTAAGTGACTCTGGCATTTATGCCAAAGCCAACTGAGCTCAGAAGAGCTCTTTGCGATCAAACAAGTTTCAGGAGAGCTGCTCTTAAAGTCAGCAAAATAAACGTTGCCTCTCCTGACACCTGTAATCAGAACCTGCAGTGTAGATTTGTCTTTCACAAGGTATATGTTAGATGTAAACTCTACACTATATCCTCGGTCACAATAGTGACTGACCGAAAGCAGGTTATGCCTAAGACCCTCAACATAGGATACATTAAGCACTCTCACAGAGCCAACAATAAGGGTGTCGAATCCTGAGCCAATCCTTCATCAGATCCTCCTTCCTCTTCTTGTAGCCCACAACGACCTGAAAAGAATCAGGCCTTAGGTACCCATCTCGTATTGGGTCCTACAGTGTCAGCCATACCCTTTGGGATCCAGATTTGTTTAACAATTCTGATGGCATCTGAAGTGTAAACCTGTCTCCCAGTAACATCAACATACACTGTCGTCTTCTTCCTTTGTGCCAGGGAAGCTGAGGGTGTATGGGTGTCAGCCTGAGTCTCATGAGCCCTGGATTGATTCCTGGGGGCGGGCCTCCTATTCCTCCTTGGCCTGGGTGCATTGGACTGAGGTCTGTCCTGAGAAGGAGCAGCTCAGGCCTGAACTCTAGGCAGTTTAGGTCTGGCCTGAGTGTTATCGGAGTCAGGTCTCCGTTGCCTTTCAGGGGCCATTTGGTTTGTCCTTCTCTTCTGAGGATTGGGACGTTCCTGATGGGCCCTGTGCCCTGTCTGAGGCATCTGAACCTCAGTAGTCCTTGGCCTTGCCTGAGGCCTCCTCTAACCAGAGTTCCCTCTGCCCTGAGTATTTCTAGGCTGAGCCCGAGAAGTACTTGGGGCTGAGTTCTTTCCAGCCTGAGGGTTCCTAGGCTGAGCCTTGGAATTCCCTTGGTCCTTCTTGCTCGACTCAGGATGAGAAGTCTGAGCCTTTCCTTTAGGTTTTGGCCTAGATTCCTCAGTCCTTTGCCTGACAGTTTCAAACACTTTCTCCTTCCCTTTGCCTTTATCCTGACACTTGGGCTCTTGTCGTCAGTTTGGGCAAGGTCAAACTTCTTCTGAGAGTTGCTCCCTGAAGCACCTCTCTTCTTCTTGCCCTTTGGGTCTTTAGAGGCAACATAGCCTAGCCCAGCTTTGGCACCATCGGTCAGCTGAGAGAAACTTGTTAACTCATCAACCACTTGGGAAGATGTGTGTAACTTCTTCAGCTTTTCCTCAAGGCGCACATTTTCTCTATTCAGGGCCTCAAGCTCAGTGGTGTACTGAAGCATTCTCCTTTGAGATCAGCTCAAGATCCAAAGCAGTTTGCTCAGCGCTAAGGCGAGCTTGCCACTCAGTTTCGAACATCCATCTCAGTGCAATTCGCTCAATCATCTGCTATTCCTGAGCAAGGAACTGATCAGTGTCACGAGTCTCAATTAGCGAGCTGATTATAGCATTGAGTCTTTCAACCGCCACTAGAGTTTCATCATGCCTATTCCGGGCATGAAGCAACTCTTACTGGAGGTTTACTAGTCTCAGTGCTTCCTCAGTATCCCTTACTCTGAGAGACTCAGTTAGCCGATCATTCTCCCCACTCAGTTTTGCATTCACATCCACTGTGTGAATATGAGTCTCCTGCAGCCTTGAGAAATCAACCATCAATTGCTATAAAGCGAGCTGAAGGTCGAGATCCCTTGCTGAATATGAGCTAAGCTCAGGTGCGTGATCAGGAGAAGAGGCAGAAGAACATACCACATCATCTGCCATCAGGCAGAGATCATCATACTCCTCATCAGAGAAAAGTTCAGGGGACCGGCGTCCTGGGCCATCTGAATCTGAGGAATCCTCAGCAAGCATAGCTTTTCGGTCTAATGTCCTGAACTCTCTCTTCGCTCTCCGATCTTCTCTCTCTCGAGCGCTGAGCTCCGGACAATCATACTGATAATGTCTGGTCTTGTGGCAGTGGTAACACTGATCTACATCAGAAACACCCTTTTTGTCAGTGTACCTTTTATCAGATGACTCCCTCCTGCTCCCTGATGATCTTTTAGGTTTGGAGCTGGATCTTCTGGGATCAGCATCATCTCTCCTCTTCTCATCTCTGAGCCGCTCAGGCTCCTCTCCCTCTCTCCTGGAATCTGAACCCCTCCTTTCTTGTTGGGGAATTAAATGCGGATCTATTCGGGATTTACGCTAAATACAAATTTAAGTTCACAATTAATATCATGATTTAAACATAATTAAATCAAATAATTGTATACCCAAAAACAGGCTTTACATCCAAAACATATGAACAAATATAATCACATAAAACCCTAAACATGCGGAACTAAGGGATATAGTGAATTATACCTTCCGGTGAAAAGATTTTCCTGAGATAAAAGGCGTCCTTTGATCCCTTGGTGAAAGGCACTTTCTGAGACAAAAGGCGTCCTTTGAGATGCCTTAGAGCTGAGTAGTATTGATTGTGATCAAAACAAAGGAGTCCTTCTTGAGATCCTCAACTTAACAAAGCCAAAAGCCTTCTCAAGTATTCCCTTGTCCTTATTCGTACACCCGCTGGGAGACCACATGAATAATCACAACACAAGGAATGAAAAATATTTGTTGCCCAAAGGTACTGTGATTTTTGAAAATCACTCATTCATCATCAATCATATGAAGTCTTGTATCATCTCATATTTATAATGAGAATACAAGATCTTGAATATCTAATATTTCAAATCTTGATTATAATGAATATCAAATATTCTAATCTTGATAATCTTGAATACTAAATATTCAATTCTTGATATTCTTTTCTTCATGAAAATTTTGAAAATATCCTACATATATTAATGCACAGTATTGAGTCTTATTGACTCTCTATCCATAACAAAATAAAGTGCCACGCACGGATCACACATAGTCCTATTTAAGAGACAGAGGTTTAGAAATAACCAACCACTGAGGTCTAATTCTTCATCCCATAAATCAGTACGGAAGAATTACCTCACTGTAGGTCCTCTTTAGTGCATCATCATGCACTAGTGCAATCCCTTGGTCAAGATAAGCCAATCTGGGATCTACACATCAACCATTTACCAATGAGGTGTTCAAATCCCATCTAGGTTGTGAATTTAGTACTTGTTACAAGAAACTGATAATGTGATCTTGCTGTGAGTTATCCGGGGATCACCACATTTATCTATAGTGTAACTTGTACTATTATATGAACGGATTGCAATAAATAAATAACATTCATATTTATCTAAAGCACAGTGATAAAAGATTTATTTCAGATAAAGCTCAAAGATTCAGTATAGTTATACAAAGTAAAAGCATACTTTCTAGTATAACCCTAACAATCTCCCACTTATACACAAAGTCTGCTTTTAAGTATACTACAACATATCTATGTACTACACATCTTCTAATAATTTCTCCCACTTATACTCAAAGAAGATTGGCAACACACTTGACTCTCATTCCTCCCACATGTCTCCCGAATGTACATAGAGGCAGACACTTTGTGAGAGGATTAACTAGGTCGTCTTCCGATGCGATCTTTGCCATATCTTCATCTCCTCTCTTAACGATATCTCGTCTAAGATTGTATATCCTTAAATGTATTTGTTGGCCTTGTGGACTCTTGGTTCCCTTGAATTCACAACTGCCCTAGCATTACAATGCTAGACAAATTCGGAATTTTATGCAAGTCCACTTAGAAGATCTTGAGCCAAATCGATTCCTTCACTGCTCCATAAGCAGTTACTTATTAGACTTTCATGGTAGAATCAGGGATGCACACTTCACCATATCATGGCTCCTTCCCCAAATGAAACACATTACCCGAGGTAGATCTATATGGAATTTATATCTGATTGGAAATCCGAGTCCGAATAACTAACGGGGATTAGACTATCTGACTGATAAACCAATATTCTATCTCAAGTTCGCTTGAGATATTTCAGAATGTTTTTAACAGCCGTCCAATGCTCTTTCCCGGGGTTACTTTGATATTGTGCTACCATGCCTACGGCAAAGCAGATATTCGGTCTCGTACATTGCGTAGCATACATGAGGCTTCCATCTGCCGAAGCATATGGGATACCTTTCATGCAATCTATCTCTTCTTGTGTCTTCGGACACATCTCTTTCGATAGATGAATTCCATGTCTAAAAGGTACAAAACCTTTCTTGGAATTCTGCATGCTAAACCGTTTCAAAACAGTATCTATGTATGAAGCTTGCGATAAGCCGATCATTCTTTTCTTGCGATCTCGAGTACTCTTGATCCCTAAGACATGACCGGCTTCCCCTAAGTCCTTCATATCAAACTGATTTGACAACCGTACCCTCACGTTTGACAACACCGCCACATTGTTTCCAATGAGCAAAATGTCATCTACGTATAGTACCAATAATACCACGGCAGTTCTGACACACTTCTTATACACACAACTCTCAAATTCATTTTGATCAAAACCATAAGATTTTATTACTTGATCAAAACATTGATTCCAAGCTCGCAATGCTTGCATAAGTCCGTAGATGGACCTCTTAAGCTTGCATACAAGGTGCTCTTGGCCTTTTTCAATAAAGCCTACGGGTTGATACATATAGATTTCTTCTTCAAGACTTCCATTAAGGAAAGCTGTCTTGACATCCATTTGCATAGACCCCATCTCGGCTTTCATTGTTGTTTGCCAAGAATCTGCATCCTTGTCTTGGAGTGCTTCGTTGTATGTCCATGGGTCTAATTCATCTTCCCGGGGACCAAGTCAGATGACTCTCCCACGAACATGAATCTCTCGGGTTGTCTCACAACCCTCCCACTATGACGAGGCTCCGGTTGTGTTGGTGTGTCGCGTGGTACATCAACTTGTTCCCTTGGTATAGGATTAGGCCCTCTTATTTCATCTAAGGTAATCTCATTCTTGGGCTTTCTATTTTTCACAAATTCTTCTTCCAAGAACTTAGAATGAGTACTAATTATGATTCTTTGGTCCTTGGGACTATAGAACATACCCCCTTTCGTTCCTCTAGGGTATCTTACAAACAACCTTAATTCCGAACGTGGATTCAATTTCCCAGCTTCCTTGTCCGACACGTATGTCGGACACCCCCAAATCCTTATGTGTCTCAAACTAGGCTTACGCACGGTCCTCAATTCTGTGGGAGTTTTAGGAACCGGTTTTGGATGGCACCAAGTTTAGAATGTGAGCCGCTGTTTCCAAGGCATAGCACTAAAACGACTTGGGTAACTCCGAATAACTCATCATGGATCTGATCATTTATAAAAGAGTTCTATTTTTTCGTTCCGCAACCCCATTTTGTTGAGGGGTACTGGGTGCGGTAGGTCTAAAATTCATTGCTGAGGTATTCGCCCCCACGATCCAATCGTCGAAACTTGATACTCTTTACCCTATGTTTCTCGGCCTCGGCTTTTAACTCTTTGAATTTATCAAAGGTTTCCGATTTGTGCCGCATAAGGTAAACGTACCCATATCTTGAGTAATCATCCGTAAAAGTTACGAAATACTCAAAGCCTCCTCAAGCTTGAACTGACATTGGCCCACATACGTCAGTGTGAACAATTTCTAACACTTCACTAGCTCTATTCCCCTTGGCCCCGAAGGCCCTCTTGGTCATTTTCCCCTCTAAATAAGATTCACATGTTGGAAATGGTTCAACGTGGAGAGACTCCAACGAGCCATTCGCCACCAACCTTTGAATTCTCTTTAGATTAATATGACCAAGTCTTAGATGCCATAGAAGTGTTTCGTTCACGTTTGAAGAAAATTTTCTTTTCTTAGAAATGGTCGATGTGTTATAAGAAGCATTTTGAGTGTGGTGTGCACTTTTAATAGTATAAAGATTATTCACAAATGTTCCCGAACAAATGAACTCATCAACGTACAATTTAGAAACTGAAATCAAATTCTTCCTAAAACTGGGAACATAAAGAACATCCTTTAATACTAAAACTCTATCTTCAAAAATTAGGTCCACGTCTCCCACTGCGACAGCCGCTACCCTCGTAGCATCGCCTAATGTGATGAGGATCTCATTCGCACTAAGTTGCTGGGTTTTCCGGAACCCCTGTAAAGTGAAACATACATGATCAGTGGCTCCCGTATCCACTACCCACGAATGGGAAGCATACGCCGCTAAACAAGTTTCAACAACTAGTGCATGAGAATTAATCATAAATTAGAGAATTAATCCATTAAGATCACTCATTCATGCATAGGTTCAACAAGCTGTTAAACTACACCATAGAATCCATGCACCAATGCTACAAAAGGATTAGCACATGGCTAATTGGCACCTAACTATAACAATTAAGCTAAGAACATTCATGATTAACACTAAGATGAAAGAAATTACAAAGATACTTACCAATTGTTGAAGAAATAGCTGAACAATTAAAATACCTCCTATTGTTATCTTTCAATCAGAAACTCCAAATGCTAAATGCTATCGTAGAAGAAGAGAATTCAATGGGAAATCTAATACATCGACCGGATTAACGATCTATCAGTTGGATAAAAAATAATCCAAGAGAAAAGATTGTAATTTAACTTCTAACCAAATGGTAACTACCTCTAATTTCTCTGTAAACTATTCTAAGAATGAAATGATCAAAAGTCCCTCCAAAATCTAATCCTTGGGGTATATATAGTGCTCACATCATTAAGAGTCAATTGCCCTTCATTAAACGCGCGAAAAGATGACTTTGCCCCTCAAATTAGCCAAAATCGGAGGTGTGCTATACCAGCCCTTAGCCAGCGCTCGGACAGCCTGCTCGAGTGGAATGGATTTGAAAGACCGGCTGAGTGGCGCACTAGCAGTGTTCATCCGCTCGAGCGTAGGCACATGTGCACTCGATCAGCGGTGGTCCAACATTCGATCAAGGCACAACTTCGACGTCCATTTTTGACTTTTTTTGTTACGATGGTATAGCTCATCCAAGCTTCCTAGAGTCTTCCTCTTAATCATCTTAGCATCCCCAAGTGCTCGGATCACGTCATTTCATCTTTCTAATCGTGATTGCCTCAATTTTGGCCGATTTAACCTGTAAACATAACTTTCTAGCCCAAAAGGGTGAATAATACAATGTATAGCATATTTGGGTCAATATTGTTAGGATATTTTATAGAAATTTTGATGTTATGATAAACCACTCAGCTTGTAATAGGACCAGTTGAACCTGTTAGTCAGTTGATGAATAGTCTAGGATTAGATAGGTATATTGTAAGGGGGAACAAACCCTACTGCCTTGAAGATCCTAGGTTATCATAGAGAAGAAGATCAGCTAAGGCCTTCCAGACTTAGCGTATTCCAGAAGATAGAAGATCTGAGTAGCTGACATCAGTCTTGTCTGAGAAGATTCACAGTGGACCAGTACCAGCTATAGTTGGAGAACCAGCTGAAGAGCCGATTGCAAGTAAGACTAAGACTTAGATCAGATGAGGACCGAGACACCAGATGAGGTCCAAGATACCAGCAGAGGTACAGACTGACCAGATGAGGTCCATTAAAGACTTGAGAAATCAGATGAAGTCTACTGACATCATCTGAGGTCCACATACCAGATGACGCTGGTATACCAACTGAGGGTGGAAAATAGCTGGAATAGTCTCGCTTGTGTCCCAGAAACTAAGGAGCAAATCAAGGGACAATGTCAAACGGCTAGAAGATTTCCAGATTCTAAGGCCAATCAATCAAGGGGACAAATTATTAGAGTCATATTTGCATCAATTTGTGCCCATTTTGAGATGAATTTGTAGAAATTTGTATGCATTTAAGGCCTTAATTGTATTCTATTTTGCTGCTGATCTATTTTATTGAATTTAAGTGAAAAGTCATCATACTATACTAGTTTTGATAATGTGCAGCTTAATTTTGGATAAAAAGCAAGTGGAGCCCACATCTGAATACAAAAGAATGAAAATGTGTAACTGCTAATGTTACGTCAATGTAAGATGGTCCCTACCTCTGTTGCAAATTACAACCGGCTACAACAATCACCATAACCCACTAATCACATCAAAGCTCATTTACCAGAAACCATCGCACAGCCGCTATCTCACCACAGATTCACCACCATCTCCATTCACAGTTCCGTCTCACAGCCCACAATCGAAACTGGAAATCATCCTCAAACACCTCTGCACACCACCACTACACCGCCACTTTCATTTACGCCTGGAAATCGCTCGCAATCAGCCTCTGCCCTATTTCTCGCCTGCCATTGGAGCACCTCCCTCTCTATCCTACTTCTGATCGAAGTCACAGTGTCAGACCTCAGTCTCGTCTTCAACACACGCCTGCAACCGCCATCTCTACAACATTACTGATGGAGAAGCCACACTGCTTTGTTCCGTCGTACGCACCGCACATCGCACAACCACCTCACCGCTCATCGCCTGGAATCATTGTCATCACGACCCAATCACCGCCGGATCTCCCCACGCTGTCGCAGATGTCCGCCCACTGGCCGCTTGAAGAAGATGAAGTTGTGAGTCCAGAAGGTTTGCGATTGTTTAGGCTTTAATTAAATTGCGTACTCATTTTAATTGTTCTATGGGCCTAGTATGTTACTTAGTATTTTAAAGCCCAATGTTCTTTTAAATTGAAGGCCCAGAAGGAGGTGAGATAATTTGTTCAGAGAGGTATATATATTCAGAACGCAGTATATTCGAGCAGATCACGCTATAGTTAGTAGAAGTCATTAGGGATTGGCACGCAGTAGTTTAGATTAATTTTGTGATTTTTCACGCACTCAAGATTTTAGGGATTTGAACAATTCTCTTTGGTTTTCTTATTTCTTCATTCATATTTTGGAATTTTAAGAGATTCTTGTTATTTCAGTTTAATTTTAATTTCAAGTTCTATTTAGGGTTTATGCTTATTTGCTATTTCAGTAATTCCATGTTAGATTTATTTATGTTTTCTTCGTTAATTACTATGTTTCATTTATTTTTGTTATGCAAATTCATGTCTCAATTAGTTTTAGTAACTCTTGCCTCATTTTTAGTCAATTTATGTTATTTTGAATTATGTCTATTATATCTGTTAGTCCTGTTCATCCATTAGTTATGATTTAAGCCTTTCTGCTTTGGGCGAAATTCACCCGAAGCATGCACGTTTTAGTTTAGATTATTAGTTTAGAATTCTTACTTTATTTTATTTTTTTTCATTTTGTAGTTAGATAGAAAATCAAATTGGCAATTTCATTATTGTTTATTTAATTCAAAAATTCACACACACATCTTAGGATTAGATTGTCTCATTGATTCCCATGGATTCGATATTTATAATTTGGTCAGCTTACCACTACACGATCCTATACACTTGTAGGAAAGTGTATTTGTGTGCGAACATAAATTGCTAGTCAACAAACTTGATTGATTGGTAGATTATGAAGATCTCTCCGGAAATCATGAAGGGGATCAATCAATGTAACTAATTGATTGTATCCTAAAATATAGGGATTTAATCACTAGTCTACTCTAACGGCTAGTTGATTAACTCTTATATATAAGAGTATTAGTGAAGAAATAGGATATAGATTATCTTGCGGTTAACTAAGAAAAAACGCTGCCAAAATTCTCACTTGCACTCACAAACACTCTTTTACACACTTATCATTTGTAAGCTTTGTAGAAGCTGTAAAGTCAATTGCTAATCTAGCATTGACCATTGTAAGAGAGTTTACTCTCGATGTTAGTGAGTGAGAAAGAGAGAAGGTAGTTCAGAGATCCACAAGTCCGATTGGATTGTGGAGAGTGGATTAGGACATTCAGGTCCGAACCACTATAAATTTGGTGTCTTTGCTCTTATGTCTTAGTTCTTATTCGTTTGCAGACATTAACCAAAATGGGTTTTCAAATAAAAATCATTTCCGCGTGAAGTCTTATCTTGAGCACTGTTTTATTAAAATAAGCCGACCTTCAGTTGTCTACTGATTTTTTAGAAAGGCCTAAAATGAAAAAGTTTTGAAATTCTCCAAGTCTTTCTAGACTTGGATTAAGAATTTCTACCCAAAAACTGCCTTTGGCACCAACAAGTTGTTAGGGTTATACAAGAAAGTATGCTTTTACTTTGTATAACTAAACTGAATCTTTGAGCTTTATCTGAAATAAATCTTTTGTCACTGTGCTTTAGATAATATGAATTTTATTTATCTATTGCAATCCGTTCAAAAATAATAGTACAAGTTACACTATAGATAAATGTGGTGATCCCCGGATAACTCACAGCAAGATCACATTATCAGTGTCTTGTAACAAGTACTAAATTCACAACCTAGATAGGATTTGAACACCCCGTTGGCAAATGGTGGATGTGTAGATCCCAGATTGGCTGATCTTGACGAAGGGATTACACTAGTGCATGATGATGCATTGAATAGGACCGACAGAGAGGTAATTCTTCCGTACTGATTTATGGGATGAAGAATTAGACCTCAGTGGTCGTTTATTTCTAAACATCTGTCCCTTAAATAGGACTGTGTGTAATCCGTGCGTGACACTTTAATTTGTTATGGGTAGAGAATCAATGAGATTCAATACTTTGCATCTTGGGCGACACCATTAAGTACACGACAGTTGCTAAGATTTAATACAGAGGAACGTGTGCTTGGAGAATCTTTCATGATTAGTCCCCTTGGTGGGCTCTAAATGTTCGTCATACTAAATATTGCAGGTGGAATTTGTTTCAGGTATGATGATAAAGTAGAGTTGTCCTTACTCCAAGGTTAAGAAGTTAAATTAATTAAAACGTTCAGTGGCTTGATTAATGAACGGACAAGAAAATCTTAAACATGGAAAATAATGACCGGGAGCCATATGATTGTAATATGGGTTAAGATGGATAGTGCAACATTAATCCTATAATGGAATGAGATTAATGTTAATGGGTTGAATGACATTGGGCTGAATGTTAGAATTCTAGGCCCATTAGGAGGTCCAATCTTAATTCTCCTAAAGGCTCCTCAAATAGCCCAATTAAACGTCCAACAATGAACAAGGTGATTAAAATAAAAAAAATATTTTGAGCCCAATTAGTTTTATTAATTTAAAAAAATTTATGTATTAAATTCATGAGAGATTTTATGGAAAATAGATATGTATTTTGAATACAAGAATATCTAATAAATTCAAGATCTCATTGAATTAAAATATATAGTATGATTTTTGAAAATTATATAATAGAAATATCAAGAATTGAATATTTGATATTCAACAAAATCAAGATTAGAATATTTGATATTCATGATAATCAAGATTTGGAATATTTGATATTAAAGATTATCAAGATTAGAATATTTGATATTCATGATAATCAGCATTTGGAATATTTGATATTCAAGATTAGAATATTTGATATTCATGATAATCAAGATTTGGAATATTTGATATTCAAAATATTCAAGATCTTGTATTCTCATTATAAATATGAGATGATACAAGACTTCATGATTATTAATTTTGAAGGTGTAATTTTTTAAAATTACATGTTATTGGGCAACAAAAATATTTTTCTTTTCCCTTGTGTTGTAGTTGTTCATGTGGCCTCCCACCGGGTGTACGAGCAAGGGCAAGGGAATAATTGAGAAGGCTTATTGGGTTGATCAAGTTGATTGTGCGCACCGGAAATGAGTCTCTCAAGATTTTGTCATCAAGAGGTATAATTCACTTAAACCCCTTAGTTTCGCATGTGTAGGGATTTCTGTGATTTTATATATTCATATGTTTTGCATGCAAATCTGTTAATGGGTGTTCAACTATTTGGTTTAATTTTGTTTAAGTCATGAAATTAGTTGTAGGCTTGATATTAGTTGTAGGCTTAAATTTGTATTTAGCGTATAACCCGAAAAGATCCGCATTTAATTCCCCAACAACTGGTATCAGAGCCGGTTTCAGGCTCTATACGTTAAATTGTAATTTAATTGTTTAATATTAAATTTGAAAATTGGATAGTAGAATTGCTAGATCTTTTTTGCAGGTATCCAATTGTCATGGTATATAATATTTTTTTATGCATGCATGTATGATGATGCGGTTTTAAAATCCGATTTGTTCGGATCATTTTTCCCGTGAGAAAATCCACTGGTAGAGTAGAATATTTTTTTGTAATAGACTAGTCTAGATGATATGTTTATTTGTTTTTTGTAAATAAATTGTAACAAATATCGAAGACGAAGAACGGAGATTTTAAAGCCTAGAGACAAAGTAGTTGTAATTATATTACGGTTGAGTGGGAGCTTAATTGAAACGGATGATAAAGCTTGAAGACGAACGGTGATTACGATATCTCGTAGTCAAAAAGAGAAATTAAACCATGATAATTGGATATAATGTGCCAGTTTGTTTAATTTGTTTTGATGCATGCTTTATTTATTTAATTTGATTAAATATTTAATTCCATGAATATAGTGATGAAAAATCTCAACTCCGAAAATTACTAAGTATGCTTTAAATATAATTCGGTATTTTATTCTAAATAATAAAATTGAATTATTTGGCCTCCATGATTTATTTGTTTGTGAACTCTTTTAGATACGCATTGGCAAACGCCCTACTCCCTATCGGATAGGCCAAAAGATAAGTTCACATGAACAAATTCCCAAAAGGATGATTGTGGATTATTATTAGTGGCGGTATTGACCCTCCCATCGAGTGACTTATTCAAAACGAAGTAGTAATCCTGTATTTAATCATGGTTAATACTTAGGTATAAAATTGACATTTTATTACTCCCCATCGTATCCCTACCGATTTTATATGGTCAAGTGGGAGCCGACTATTAATTTTTTGAAATTAAAAGTTTGTAACTGTTCTTGTTTGTAACTTGCTTAAATGTATTTGCATAAACATCCACACTTATCGTGGCTTATATGAACAGTTTTAAGATGTCAGCTGATTAATGCTGTTGGGACAATTTGAGTATTTTGAATAGATCCCAAAACCCCTGATGAATTTGCCTAAGTATAGTGTTCAGGATAAAATAGTTCAGGATAGTTAGGTTAGAGATTCAGTACAGGAGGACCATGCTGAAGACTGAAGAATATTGGAGTCGACCCAATTTACTGAAGTCTGAAGTGTAAACCATTCTGAACAAGTCAGTCAGTCTCGCTAAAGATTGTCTGTTCTGAAGCTGAAGATCGAAGCCTGCTGATTCATCCTGAAGTCATTCCTGAAGTACCATTGTCTGATGTTTCTACTGAATACACTAAGCATGTTCAGGACAGAACTCAGTCAGTGAAGAGTAAAGTGTTACCTATCAGGCTGTGCTGAATGCACATAGGACCTGACTTAGGCCTTGGTTCAGTTCACCTGAATCCTGTAAGTCCGAAGCAAAAAGGTAACACATACTGAGCTGAATAACCTATCAGGCTGTGCTGAATGCACATAGGACCTGAATCATGTAAGTCCAAAGCAGAAGGTTATTTATACTATAGGACAAGAGACAAAAAGAATGTCAGTAAGACTCCATTAAGACACGTTCAGACTGAGTTATTAACAAGAGACTCAGAGCATTGAATGTACGAGGAAGGATAAATGTCTGAAGGTCAACTAGCCGTTATAGCGGAAAGCCAATGATCTTTCGACACGCAAGCACGGAGTCTGCGCAGCATTTAATGCGGCATTTAATGCATCTCAAAAAGGTTGCAGGTGATGTAACAACTTGCCAGAATAAGCATGGCGGGTAGGTCGAACAGTATTTCTAGCCTGCAATCTACATAAAATAGGAAAGATTTGATTTGATCTCCTCCAACGGATCTATTTTGAATCTCGCCTATAAATATGGAGAACCTTGCACCCATTCAAGGTTAACGGGAAATTTCCAAGAGAAAACTCTCAAGAATCCAAGAACACAAAGCATATAATAAACAACACTCTGCAATTAAATTTCCCTAGTGTTGTAGTATGATTCACTCTGTATTTGCTTAGATCGATAGCTCTATTATTTAGCATTGATTTGTATTGTTAGAGCTATTTTAGTTGGAAACCAGAATACCAAACCTCTCAAAGTGTGAGATAGGTTGGTTAGAAGGACTGGGACTTGTAAAACGCCCAGGGGTCAGTTCCTAAGAGAGGAAGTTGGCTACTCGTGTCCCTTGGCACGTAAAAACCAAGTACCTATCCTCAGGGTTTTGAGGATAGCTTCCTGTTAAATCAGGTCGTGGACGTAGGAGTTGGTTATCTCCGAACCACGTTAAAAAGTCCCCTGTGTGCTGATTTACTGTTCTGTTCAGGATCATAAATGTCATCATATTAAACTGAACATACTGCATTGGTTTTAACTTCAGGACTGAATCAATCATCCTGAATCTGAATACTGTGCACTCAGCCTTAACCACCAATTTACTAAGCTACTCAGAAAAAAAACGTTTTCAGAAACTAAAACGAGTAGAATCTACGGGCTCACTTTCCGCACGTACTCTGACTCACTGAGATAGTAGTCCAACTGACTCGCTTCCAAGCAGTCAGTAGGTTTGTTATCTCTACTGAGCTTTCGAGCACTTTACTCACACTCAGTTTATCTGACTCGTTACTGAACCGTCCCTGCTGCCCCTGTGGACATTCAGCATACTGAGTACTTCAGGGAATCCTGACTGAGTGCGTTAGAGCATTTTTCTGAGTCTTTCAGAAAAATCTGACATCAGTGTATTCCCCCCCCATACACTGATTTAACTCATTTCGGGACCAACAAATGCTATATATTTTTTCGATATTTTATTATAAATCATGATCGAAATTTGTTATAATCTTTGCGAATCGATGTATGTATTGATGCAATGTATGTTTTATTTCAGTTCAGCATGTCGTATCCTTTTAATCCACTATTTACAATACTTAAAGATAACAAATTTGAAGGTGAAAACTATGTTGATTGGAAACGTCATTTATTTATTATCCTTACCGCACAACAATATAAGTGGGTTCTTGACACACCAATGCCCCCTACACCTACGGATGTTGCGGATAACGCCGAAAGGGAATATCATAGGGAGTGGATAAAATCTGATGAAATGGCTAGGTGTACCATCTTGGCTTCAATGTCAGATGTGTTGCAACACCAACACCAAGACATGGAATCCGCTTCTGATATGATGCTAAACCTTAGGGAAATCTTCGCTCATCAGAATCGTACGGCTAGGCAAATCACCATGCGGGACATGTTATCGCTGAAAATAGTGTAGGGAACGCCCATTAGGGATCACGTTCTCAAAATGATGGGCTACCTCAACAAGTTAGAGGTACTTGGCACGGAATATGATGTGGAAAAGCAAGTTGATTTCTTTCTCCATTCTTTACCGAAAAGCTTTGAGCAGTTCCAGTTGAACTATATGATGAATAATCAAGATTTCACGTTGGCACAACTCTTGCAAGCTTTGGTATCGATGGAGACACTCATGGGACACCAAACTCAAGTCTTGGTGGCAAGCGGTCAGACTTCTTCCGCACCGAAAGGTGGGAAGAAGAAGAAAAAGACCAAAGGCCCGAACCAAGATAAGAGTAAGGTAACCAATGAGGGAGGGGTCAAGAAAGCTACTAAAGGGAAATGTTTCAACTGCGGTGAGAAAAGACATTGGAGGACGGCCTGTCCCAAGCCAAAAAAGGCCGGGAAGAAATGTAATTCTCATGAACTTATTGTTGAAACTGGTTTAGCGGCGTATGCTTCCCATTCGTGGGCAGTGGATACGGGAGCCACTGAACATGTATGTTTCACTTTACAGGGGCTCCAGAAAACCCGTCAACTTAGTGCAAATTCGATCCTCATCACATTGGGCGATGCTACGAGTGTAGCGGCTGTCGTAGTGGGAGACATGCACCTATTCTTTGAAGATAGAGTTTTAATTTTAAAAGGTATTCTTTAGGTTCCCAATTTTAGGAAGAATTTATTTTCAGTTTCTAAATTGTACGTTGATGGATACTTAGTTTCTTTTAATTATATGGTTCATCTGTTCGGGAACATTAGTGAATAATCGTTGTACTATTTAAAGTGCACACCACACACAAAATGCTTCTTATAACACATCGACTATTACTAAGAAAAAAAATTCTTCAACCATGACCGAAACACTTCTATGGCGTCTAAGACTTGGTCATATTAATCTAAAGAAAATTCAAAGGTTGGTGGTGGATGGCTCATTGAAGTCTCTCCATGTTGAGCCATTTCCAACGTATAAATCTTGTTTAGAGTGGAAAATGACTAAGAGGGTCTTCGGGACAAAGGGGAATAGAGCTTGTGAAGTGTTGGAAATTGTTCACACTGACGTATGTGGGCCAATGTCGATTCAAGCTAGAGGAGGTTTTGAGTATTTTGTAACTTTTATAGATGATTACTCAAGATATGGTACGTTTACCTTTTGCGGCACAAATCGGAAACCTAAGATAAATTAAAAGAGTTCAAAGTCGAGGCCGAGAAACATAGGAGAAAGAGTATACAGTTTCTACGATCGGATCATGGGCGTGAATACCTCAGCAATAAATTTTAGAGCTACTTGTCAAGTGAAGGGATTGTATCCTAATTGACCACACCCGGTACCCCTCAATAAAATGTGGTTGCAGAATGAAGAAATAGAATTCTTTTAGAAATATTCTGATCCATGATGAGTTATTCGGAGTTACCCAAGTCATTTTGGGGCTATGCCTTGGAAATAGCGGGTCACATTCTAAACTTGGTGCCATCCAAATCGGTTCCTAAAACTCCTACAGAATTGTGGACCGGGCGTAAACCTAGTTTGAGACACATAAGAAACTGGGAGTGTCCGCCATATGTGTTAGATAAGGAAGACGGAATATTGGATCCACGTTCGGAATTGATATTATTTGTAGGATACCCTAGAGGAATGAAAGGGGGTATGTTCTATTGTCCCAAGGACCAAAGAATCATAATTAGTACACATTCTAAGTTCTTGGAAAAAGACTATGTGAACAATAGAAAGCCCAAAAGTGAGATTACCTTAAATGAAATAAAATGGCCTAATCCTATGCCAAAGGTACAAGTTGATGTACCACGCGACACACCAACA
>JAPKLY010001324.1:0-34276 GCA_026898435.1 Prunella vulgaris
GCCATCTTTGGTTGGAATAAGTCTTATATCAGAAGATCAGGATTTACGGAGTCAAGAATGTGTGAGAAGCTCAAACTCGATTTCTGAAAGGCTTGCAAGAGGGCTTGGATGATGGCAGATTCTTGGTTGTGAGGAGGAAGTTCATGCGATGATGGGATTTGAAGCTCGACTCTGCATCATCATGCAAAAGACCCGATTTGATTGAATAGGAGTAGAACATAGGTAGGTAGTGAAGGAAGTTTGTTGATGGGAGTCTTTTGGATATATATATATATAGCTCAAGAAAGCTAGGGGTGTAAGTATATGTCCATGAGAATTCTGAATTTAATTATCATCCTCTTTGGCCATTGACAAGATGAATGAAACCTCTGATACATCATCCCTTACTATTTATTCTAGCAGCATCTGTTGATTGCCAAGTCAATGTTTCCATCTTACAAAATTCTACATTGCCAAGTCGAAGTTAATGTAATAATGCTTCACAGAATTTAAAGAGATATATTTTCCAAGATGACAAATTTTGCAGGGTTTATCAAGAAATCTTTTTGAACACAGATCGAACTGGATTTACTCAATGTGACGAAATCTTGATTCTTATCCTTACTTTTTAGTTAGAATAAATAATTAGTAAAAAAAAAAATAGTTTCGAATTCTTCATAATATATATATCCCCCAAATCTATTTTCCATATTGATGTCCTCTGATCCCTCAAAATGTTTAATATCGAATTTGACGATCCAGTCCAGAGCAATATTGGGTGGAGTGAAGAGTGCAGAGCATGGAAATGGAATATGGAACCAAAATTTGGGCTTTTTAACATCTAGAGATTATTTAATTGGGCCTTCAACTCTTTATTTTGACTTAGGCCCAGATCAAATGCACCAACATAATAGTACACGCATCACAGTGAAATCAACAAATAGTGCTGGTTATTAAAATTGTGACGTATTATTAAAATATTTTCTTTTTCTTGTAGTTTGACCAGGTCATTATTTAATCTTATAATTTAAGTGTTTTAATCTTGAACGTACATTTTAATATTTTATAATTATATGTATCTTATATAAATCTTATAATTATATTCATAATATCAAATCATATATCTAATTTTTTTAATTTCAACCGTTCATCTTAATTTCTATACTTCTATAAATTACAACTCCATAAACATTATTATTCTCATCTTTTAATCTTATTTCTTCGTGCGTCTCTTTCTTCTTATTTCTCTTATGATGTTATTATTTATTGCATTTTAATATTCAAATTGTTTATTTATCTTCTTTTTTTTGCAGGTTCATATTTCACATCTAATAATCTGGTGAAATAATTTTTTTTTCTAAAGCTACACAACGTCCGTGATTTTCTTTTGGAGTTAATGTTTAGTTGCTACAATTACAGATCTATTTGATTTAAAAATTTGATATTTGAATTGCAGATTTATTTTAGAGCATAATATTGTGTATGTGTTATGCATGTATGCATATTTATTAATTAATTATGAATAATGTTATATCGAAATCCTTCTACCACTGAATCTTGATTTATTGGGCATAATCACGTTTAATTTTTATCCCATTTCTTTATTTGTATATAGTTGAATTAATTTATTTGTATATAATGTTTAGTTTCTTTATTTAGTTTAGTTTTGAATCTTTATTTGTTTACAAGTCTTAATATGATAAACAAATAATTTTAAACATATGTGTATCACGTTTTTAATCAAGAAGTGAATATACATACTGGAGCAATGCGTTATTTTATAATTTCACGTTTAGTTTATTTGTATATCACATTTAGTTTAGGATATTTTTTTAATAATTTAATTTTCTTTTGTTATTATCATTGAAAGAGTCACTAAATTTTATTGTATTTTTTTATTATTTAATCATAAATATAAAATATTATATTTTTTATTTTTATAATAATATATTTTTGGATTATTTAAAATCATATCAAAATGATCTAATAAAATATTATGTCCTTGATTTTCTTTAAATATATTTATATAATAATAAATCATCCTACAAGTGAAATAGAATAAATCTTTTTTAATTATTTTATTTTTTCTAATCTCAAGCATATATCTTAATCTCATAAAATATATTTCAATTCTATATGATTATTATTTCTAGGATAAGTTATTTTTTTATTTAACTAATTTAATTATTGTCAAATTTAATTTTTATAATATATAATCAAATTAATACAAAGAAAATTAAATAAATCAAATATCTTAGTGTAATATTTATAAAAAAATTATTAATTAAATAAAAAATATATAATTTTTTTATACATACAACTTTTATTTTATACCGCGAAATTCGCGGGTATACGTACTAGTATATATATATACACACGAAACGAATTGAGCAATATTAAGAATTATAGAGTAAATAGAGTTTTCTAACTATTTTTTAGTATTTTACTGAAAGATGGATGTTACAAGATGTAAAAAAAAAATTCTTTAAAGAGAATCAATTTAGAAAGCTACCTTGATCTGCGTCACATATCTTCATGAAACCCCCAATTTGATTTGACATATTGGTGAAAAAGGATGTCTTTTCTTAATTTTTTTTTACGCTTTTGAGCTCAAAACTGAACCTAATTAAAAGATGTACCTCTAAATTAAAATAAGGTTAAATCAAATTGTTACATTTCAATTAATTTGGACTATTTTTTGTTTTGATTGTCCGATAACTTTATTTATTTTGAAATTCGTCCCTAATATTTTGAATTTTTTTAACGTGTTCAAGCCAGAAAAAAGACGAGAAAGTTGTAAATTTAAAGTGCAATTTCAAAGTTAAAAAAGATAGCATACTAAAATTAAAATTGGCAAAAGTTCAAAGGAAAAAAAAAGCAACTTTTAGCCAAAAGATAAAACCTTTTATAACCTTCTAGAAGAATAATTTCGGCAACTTTTACACCTTAATTGGATCAAATTATAACAAGTGAGATATAATAAAAATTGTTTTTAAAACATTTTACAGAAAAATAAAGAAATTGTGGGGCCAAATATATATATTTTTATTTTTAACTCTAAACTTTTGTACAAAAACTTTTTTAAAAGCATTAATTAGACATAAATAAAATTAGGCTAAAATTATAACCTAGCTCGAGTAGCTGCATATAAATTCTAATTTCAACTTGAACTTTATATGATTATTCAAAATTACAATTTGTCCCTTTAAAAAAAAAAAGATTTATAATTAGTCAACAGTCTAGTACATGTCCAAAACATTTAGGGTGTGTTTGGTTTAGGGGACTAATTAGTCAATCCCCCAAACACGGGACTATTCCTGCCAAAACATGCATGTTTTGGCACGGATAATTCCCGGTTTGGGGGGTTGACTAATTAGTCCACTAAACCAAACATACCCTTAGGATTAGGGAGAACTACAATTTTGCTCCAAATGGACGGGGCAATTTTTTTTTTCTTTTTATGGCCTTACTTTTGAAAAAAAAAAATTGCCACCAGTACCTACCTCTTTTGCCACTATTTTGTCAAATTTGGATAGTTTTCTCGAATATTTATTTAATTTAGGCTCCCGAATTCATTTACCCATATATATGCACAAAAGTCAGCATTTTCCTTATTTACCAAACAATACATAATGACAAATTAGGAGATTTTATTGATAAAGAAAAAAGAAGATAACAACAAATCTCCCACAACCCGGGAGTACAGGCGAAAAGACAGATTTAAAAAGACCTCATTAAAAACCCCGCCAAACTGAAACACTTGTAAAACCAAACTGAAAGCACCTTCTAGAAGCTGGGTGGAGTAGAGAAACTCATCAGTATGTTTGTGGGTTATTTTTAAACATAATATATGACGAAAAAATCAAAATTAAACTAGTAAGGTACAACAAAGACAAATAGAAATAATAAATCCCCAATTATTATTGTTCAAACGATACAACACATTAACACGTACGCCACAAACATGAAAAAAAAACAGTAGACCCTAGAACATGAGGAATAAAGTTACAACATAAAACAAAATAAAAATACAATTGGGGATTGAGAAGCGGAATCACCAAGGAGGGAGAGGTGGGATTGATGTTGTAAGTTCTTCCATCCTCAATATATATCCTCCCTAAGTGATTGCTATGCTTCTTACTTGCGTTTTCATCTGCATACATAATTAATTACATGTTAGAAGCTGTAGCTGCAGAAATTAACCAAAGTAAGAGATTTAGAATGGAAGGTAAGAAGATATAATTTCATTAGTGGAAAGTGAGCACCAAACCCGCCGTAAGCGAACATTGTAAGAGATGGAGTAAGAAAGAAATAAGAATGAATTGAGTGATATGTAGTGTGAAGGATGCTGCAGGTTGAAGAAGCTGCTTATTGCTTGTATAATATATATAGGAGATCGGGATGACCAAGTTACTACATAAACAATTATTAATTATTTTTTATAATTAAAAAAATTAAAAGAAAAAAGCACGTGGTAGCTAGACTCTCTAAATTTAATGAAAATCTACTAATTTACGGAAACACACAAACAAGAAAAAGATGCACGTGGAAGACACGGACAACAGAATTATTCGAGATTGTTAGTTTAGTCAGGACTTATTGGTTCAATGGACAAGATAAATAACTCAAGATAAATTAAACAAGATTATAATCTAAAAATTGTTATTTTTGAGTTAAAGAGTATATTTGGATTGATAGATTAATATAATTAGTAATGTAATATAATTTCATTTTGATGTTTGGATTGTAAGATTAATAATAGAAAAATATACAATTGACAATTTTGCCCTCTATATCATAAACAAAAATAAAGTGAATTATGGTTCTCCTTTCCAATATAAGAGGGGCATTTGATAATGAATCAAATGAGGCCACAGAGTATACCTTATTTCCTATATTTGATAGTTTCAAAATTTTAATTCGAATTTACCAATATTCGATATAAATAATTTTGACAAAAACATATATACAAACTTATAATTTGCGGGTTTAAACCGGGTTAGGTCGGATTTGGACTTTTTTTTTTTTTAAATTCGCGCAATTTATAATTTCAGTTTTTTTTGCTCCCAGGTGTATTATAATTTGAGCAAATGCAATGTTACTTTAAGACGAAATGTGTGTTACAATCAGACTATATTTTTTTTTTCACATATTCATTTATTTTTGTAGAAATAAACATTTTTCATGCAATGTAACACATACAATTAACCACCAAATAATCATGAAGGATGAACACAAGAATCCATCAACTCTTCCTTCATCAATTTGCTATGTTTGTCATTTTCCTTCTTTTTGCATGTTTGAGCTTAGAAACAGACACCATATCATCCATGTCCAAAGAATAATTAGAGTAAATGTATGTTACTGCAAATATATGTTACAATTAGAATAAATGTGTGTTACAATTAGAGAAAATGTGTGTTACAATTAGAGTAAATGTATGTTACAATTATGGTAAATGTGTGTTACTGCAAATGTGTGTTACTGGAAGATCAAATGTGTGCTACTGTATATACAAACATTTATTTGTCCTTAAAAACATATATATTATACTTTATATAACATATGTAAGGTATTAAAAGATGTAATAGTACATGAGCAACATATTATCAACATAAATGAACAAAGAGAATAAAAAATAAATTAAGTAATACATATTAATTTTTGAAAAAATACATATTTTTCTTATAGTTACTTGAAAAGTACAAAAAATTATTTTTTTTTTAAAATTAGTAACACAGATTTTGTCTAATAGTAACACGCATTTGCCCAAATTGTAACATATATACTTGGGAGGGAAAAACCTTGGAATTATAACTTGCATGAATTTTTTAAAATAATAGCAAAATCCGACCCGACCCGATTTAGACCCCCGATATTTAAAAAATGAATATTTTTACGGTAAAATTTTTTACACAAGTGTTGCTCAATAATTTTAGTATATAAACTCTCTTTTTTTCACAAATTGGTACACATTCTTGCTTACCCATTTTTCTAAAATTAAATATCTCATATACCTTTTAATTTATTTTATATTTTAGCATATAAACTATTTTTATTTTTTAGTATATATGTATTACTATAAAAATAAATATTTAATTTTTATGAATATTTATTTATTTTTATAAAAATAATACACCTACATTTAAAGAGATAATAATTAAATACATATTTATTCTTTCAAAATTATATTTAAAAATACGAATTATGGATAGTTGCAAGGAGTGGTTGAAGTAGAATATCCAGGGTGACTATCGAAAAAAGATATTTTGTTTTTGCATGAATGGTTTCGTCCAGGCTACAAGATAATTGATATTAATATCAACAAAGAGTACACATCTGCATACAATCCCGAAATGTTTGCATCTCAAGTATTTCAAGTATATTATTGTAAATATCCGGAGTAAGGTAGATCGATCGAACTTAAGGACAATTTACAAGGTTAAGACAAGGTCTTTGGTGAATATTTTAATTCATCCAATGAAGACACGACACAATCTTAAGATACATTTCAAATTGAGGTGCTAGAGGCTCAACTAGTGGTCCTTGAAGAAGGTGACGACAATCTTACTGTGGACTTGGACTTAGTAATGTAAAACCTAAAACTTATAAAATTAAAAAAAATAATGAATTGTCTATATAAACAAATTAGAAACAAAATAATATTAATTTGATAAATTTAAAAAAAAAATAATTTGGACTTATATACAATTTAAAAATAAAAATAAATAAGTGTTCGAGTGGAAAACGTCTCCTCTGAGTAACCCGGAGGTCGGCAGTTCGACTCCTCATGGTGTGCATCAAACAATATTCATACCGTATAAAGTTCTATATACTATATGGATCACTATGCTAAAATCTATCATGAGCGGTCTCAAAATATCAGTACCCATTTAGGTTAATGACCCGGATAAATTAGGTACCGGGTAGTGGCGGTAGCAAAATATTGCAACCGCCATCAAAGGCGGTCCCGCTAAAGTTAGTGACTCAAGTTTTAACGACCGCCTCCAAGGTACATGTATTGAGATAAAAAAGCAGACGCTAAATCAATCGCTAAAATGTGATTTAATTTTTTTTTTTTTTGTGGTGAATATTCTTGTTTTAAGCTAGTCCTAATAATTCTTGTGTATGATGTTTGTGGTTTTCTTGGTTGCAATTTAACGGTAATCATGTTTATTTTCAAGGAAAATTATGCTAACTAATAAATACGAATCTTGCATGCAGATGAATTAGACTTTCTGTATTTTCATCATTTATGATTTTTCGTATTAAGAGGATATATAGAAGATCTGATCAAGTGGAATAAGTTTTGTGTGCACCAGGTATACCGTGCAATTTAAGTGTATTTTTAAAAAGTCTATTTATAGATGAAAAGTTACACGTATTATTACTGAAAAGTTGCACCACTAAAAATAAATTTTTCAGCAATAACAAGTATAACTTTTTAGTAGTATTATGTGTAATTTTTTTAAAATGTACTTCAGTTGCACGGTGCTTCGAATACATAAAAGACTAGAGGGATCTAACTATTCTTATACAAGCATGATTGGCAAAATTTACGTCCAAGTTAATTTGTTGCATATACGAATTTGTCTGGTTTCTATACCAGTTATAACAATTAGAAATAATCACAGATTGGTACAAAAATAATGCACTATAAGTACAAAATTTTTGCATAATAGTGTAAATACAAGTTGAATAATAGAGTTATTTTTTTGCATATTGTACCTATTTGAAATAATGTATTATTTTTGTATCATTTCGTAATTGGCCCTAACAATTAATGTCTTTGCACTTATTTTGTCTTGTGATCAATTTTTTGACAGTAAAATATGCATGCCTTGATATTGTATATAATTAATTAAGCCAAAAAGAGAGTCTATAAAATTGAATCTTTAATTTTGTATATGCATTAATTGTTAGAGAAGGAGTAAAAAGATATAAGAATGGATGGAAGTAGAAAGGCAGGTTTTTGTTTTTTTGTTTTTTTTTTTTATTTTGTATTAATTTTGTACTCCCTCCTTCCCACGATTGTTTTCACACTTTCCATTTTCGTCCGTCCTTTAATTGTTTTCACACCCTATAAATGAAAACTATTACTTTAATTTTATTCTCATAATTCAATTAATTTTATTATTTTAATAATATAATTTTACACAACACTCTACTTTTTTTAAAAATTATGTCATCCAAGAGATGAAAACACTTGGACGGAGGGAGTATTACAATTTTCAAGTGGGTTTGATAAGTCATTATAAAAAACGTAGGCCACGCATGCACATGCAAGGAATCGTGTCCATATATATATCATCCATATTAATTCCTGCCACCTGTTTTTGTTATTATATGAAATGAATGATAATGCACATGCTGTTTGTGGTCCACAAATATCACTTATTATGAGTTTATGACCACTTTTTTTTATAAAAATATTTGAAAGAAAAAAGCACGTGGGAGTTGCCGACGGCAGAAGTATTGAGATTGTTATTTTACTTGAGAGTATACTTTGATTCCCAATATTTGATTGTTTGTAGTTAGAATTTACCAATATTTTATATATGAGGCAAACTTGTGTAAAATATTTTGTCGTAAAATTTATTAAAAGTAAAGTATAAATATTGGTTAATTAGAAAATGGATTAAAATATAAAAGAATGCGGATCCACATCATATGCATAGACCTAAAATCAAATATTATTTCAAAAATTATCTTTCAAACTGTGTTACTATATAGACAAATGCATATATTAGTAA
This sequence comes from Prunella vulgaris, assembly GCA_026898435.1. Lineage (NCBI taxonomy): Eukaryota > Viridiplantae > Streptophyta > Magnoliopsida > Lamiales > Lamiaceae > Prunella > Prunella vulgaris. The sequence goes on from JAPKLY010001324.1 coordinate 8,733, forward strand.
CATTATATAGACAAATACAAATATCATTTTTTAATCTTTTTCACTATTTATTAACATATAGACATGTATATATACACGTAAATTTTTTATTGTTTTAATTAAGCTTCATTATTTTATATAATTAATAAATTAAAATTATTTAATATTATAATATTTATATATATTAAATTAATTTTAAAATAAATTTTAAATTAAACAAAATTAATTATTAACCAAAGCTAGACCTTATTAATTAACCTCTATTTAAGCTCCATTAATAAAGAGATTTTAAATTGTTGTCCAAGCTCCACTTAGCGTGCGGTTTTCCAATGTTGTCTAAGGTGTAATTTTGGAAAGCTATTCAAAAGCACTGCCTAAGTTTTTTTATTATTATTTTATGTCAAAACCGCTCTCCAAAATGAGAAGGTCTGTCTGCTTTGAACTCTCTAAGTTAAAATTTGTTGTAATTTGACTCTAATTTTGTTTAATATTATTTTAATGTCGTCATTGTAATTTGATTGTAATTTCATCTACATTCATTCGATTGAATTTCATTTTTTTATTCAAAATTATTTTCCACCTAGGATCCATGTATCATCCCGACTTAATTTCCCCAAATTTAATGATCACGTGATTTGCAGATGAAAAAATTCGGTGAAAAAATTCGTGCAAGCCCTCATTGAAGTCGTCCTTGTAACGTTACCCAAATTCGGGAAGATATTATTACAACTAGTGTTTTCACCCGTGCGATGCACGGTATTAAAATTATATATTTTTAAAATAATATTTGCATCAAAAAGTGAGCATAAATGAGTACAGAAAATACCAAAAATACCGGTATATCGTACTTATCATACCGAAAAATACCGAATTTATCGAAAATTTTGGTATACCGAAAATTTCGGTACGATATGATACCATATCGATACTTTCGGTACGGTATCGGTATAAAATTTTAAAATTTTTGGTATATCGAAATATTTTCGGTATAAACCGGTATACCAAAAATATTCCGGTATACCGATTATTTTCGGTATACCGAAAATATTTTGGTATCTAGGTATACCGGTATATACCATTTTGATAATTTAATATTAAAATTTAATATTAAATTTATTTTTATTTAATTAAAATTATACTTCAATTATTTCGGTATGGACCGGTATGAGCGATATACCGACATAGTCGGTATTTCGGTATGGACCGGTATTTCGGTATATATCGGTATATATCGGTACGGTACGATATACCGAACTTTTCGGTATGGTATGCGGTATGCATTTTTGGTATACCGAAATCCGGTATACCGAAAATTTCGGTACGGTATCGGTATGCAAAAATGCATATCGAAAATTTCGGTACGGTATACGGTATGGGCGGTACGGTACGGTACAGTATGGTACGGTATGCCACCCCTAGTTATCGGTCCAATCATCTGGACTGACAGTTTAATCGTTAAAATAATTTTAAATTAATTTTTAATATTATCTCTGTTATATTAAATATAAAATTTTAATAACTTATAAGTTTTATATTAAAACAAAAACAATATAATTATAGACTCAAAATCAAAATACTATAAATACTCAATACTCAAAATAACTCAAGTCTTAATATAAGATTGTAGTCCATAATGTATTTCATAATTCATGCATAGTGATTTCTCAAATTAAAGTATTACTACTAAAATTTAAAATTTGTAAACTATAAATTTAAATAATATTAGGGGTTGGAACGTATCTCACGATTTAATTTGATTTCATAAAAAATATGAAAAATTATTAAAAAGTAAAGAAATAAAAACATATTTATTCAACCGATTCTTTTATTTGTATTAATTGTTATGGTTTTTTTTAATTCTATCTGGTTCATTATGATTGAACCTTAAAAGTAGTTTTTGAAAAATAAACGAACCAATTCTATACTCAATTCTAATTCAACCGATTGATTACCAATTCTCAAATATATTAGTTGAAAGTTAGGGCTCATTTGGTTCGTAAGATAAAACTATCTATCCGTCGAAAATATGCATGTTTTCGACGGATAGATAGTTTTATCTTACGAACCAAATGAGCCCTTAGTCTTTTATAATAGCCATTATTTTAATTTTATTTTCTACTGGTTTTTTAATCATTTAGATCCACGAAACCCATTTCAACATAACATCAATGACAATCCCATTTTTTTTAAATTCAAAAATAATAGAAGTATTATTTAAAAAATATATTTTCACACGCTTAATTAATATCTATGAATTTGAATTAGAAGAAGTTTGTTTGCTGTCTATCTTCTTTTTATAAAAAGTCAGTATATCATTTTATCCATACAATTTGGATGAGTACTTTTTTATTGATTTATTTTGGTGTGCTTGTGCCTCATTCCCAAATCCCAAGGATTCACCTGAATTCATAATTAATGCCAAGAATAATTAAAAGTAAAATGACTAAGTGATATCAATGCTGAAGCGAATACTATCGCGTCTAATACACGATTGCATTATAAAGCGCGTATTGCAACACTTGCTCTTACAGAGTTCTACAAACATGCTCAACACGGCTGCTTTTATATATTTATAGATTAAAACATGCTCAAATCACAATGAAACCAATAACACTCAGAACATGTAACCGCCCCTTATTAAAAGATTTCTATGTGGGATTAGAGAGCTCTTATGCCTCCTTTCCACAAACGCATCGAACTTCCTCTCACTATATAGCTTGTGATGCTCATTTTTGTGTATTAATTTCTCACTCATTAAAATTCAGTTGTGAGATTTTAAATACATTATGATCATCTACTCTATGAGTACAACCATCCTATTTTGATTAATTTTCAAGAAATTAACAATTAATTGGCCTAACATGGGTATCCCATATATATAACCTAAAAAAATAATTAATTTCATATTAAGCAATTTATGCAACAAATTTCTCAACAAGGAATCTAGTGGACAATTAAATTTAGAAAGAATTATTTTCTATGGAAGTGGAACCTAGGTTTTTTCCATTGACAAGTAAGGATAAAAAAATAAAAAGTAAGTCATGCACATGCATGCAGGCGTTGTGTTCCAAACTTCCATTCATATATGAAGCTTTCAATCCGCAATAAATTAATATATAATTAGAATAAGTCTTTTGTGCACCAATTACACGGTGCAACTCTAGTTCATTTTTAAAAAGTTAAACAGTTTATAATTGAAAAATTAAACAGTTTATTACTGAAAAGTGTATCTTTTATAGTTTAACTTTTCAGTAATAAACTGTTTAACTTTTCAGTTATAAACTGTTTAACTTTTTAAAAATAAGCTTGAGTTGCATCGTATAAGTGGAGCATACAAGATTAATCCATATAATTAATATTGCATTCAAAACCATTGTGATTGGAACAGGAGAAAGAAAAATATCCATCCGTACACGGGAGAGAGAATTGGATATGTTTGGCCGGGTGGGGTCAACTAATTCACGTTGATGGTACAAAATAATATTTCAAAGCCAATGTATCAAATGCATTTGGTTGACGATGCAATTATTTAACAGTTTAAACTATGAGTATAAGTAAGTCTTTTGTGAATCGGAGTTCATATGAACTCATATCACAATTATATATAATTACTATTACAGTTATTTATATATATTATCACTTTTATAAAAATATACTTGATTTTTTAACATTAACAGTGTATATGCATAACAGTGATAGTGAATCTACGTAACAGTGATAATGTATACACGTAACAGTGATAATTAATAGCTCGAGTTCACCGTGAACCCGAGTTCATACAAGTTTTTGTCTTAAACTATTTATATTAAAAAGTATTGAATTATTAAGGATTAATTCTATATAAATACATTACCTTTTACTCAACTTTCAATTTAATCCTGAGCTTCACTATTATTTTAAAAAATACCAACCTTTTAAAAAGTTTCAATTCGATACACATTTTTTTCCGGCTAGCAACTGATGACGTGTCTTGCCAGAGCACGTGAAATGTTGTCACGCTGACGTACACGTGTGAAATACTTTTTTGGTTAATTCTATATAAATACACCACCTTTTACTCAACTTTCAATTCAATCCTGAGTTCATGATTATTATAAAAAATCCCAACCTTTTAAAGAGTTTCAATTCGATACACTTTTTTTCCCGGCCAACAACTGGTGACGTGTCTCGCCGGAGTGCGTGAAATGTTGTCACGCTGGCGTACACGTGTGAAATTTTTTTTTTTTTTTCACATCATATATTATATATATAGAAAATAACAAATTTTATATTAAAAATATTTTTTGAATGAGAAATACTATAAAAAATAATGTTTTTCACCATATTCAAGAGGAACTTAAAAAATTGTGTTGTGAAGGATGAACACAAGAATGCATTTAATTTTGTAAATGCATTAATTGTTAGAAAAGGAGTAAAAAGATATAATAAGAATGGATGGAAGTAGAAAGGCAGGTTTTTTTTTTCTTTTGTAATTTTTTATTAATTATTATTACTACGTACGTACCCTAATTATGTGAAACGGAAAAGAGAGAGTCAGTCTTTCATTTCTAAAATTTTACATTTTGATAACGAACCGTAAATCACTCAAGGCTGTCATAAATCACCTTTTTTATAAAAATATTTGAAAGAAAAAAGCATGTGGGAGTTGCCGACAGTAGAAGTACTGAGATTGTTATTTTACTAAAGAGTATACTTTGACGGCTTTTCTACCGTCAGGAATGGGTGAAGTCCCTTTCAGGAATGGGTGAAGTCCCTTTCTAACGTCGTTAGGGAGTAAACCAATGAAATGTCGACAAATAATATTACATCGCCTTAGACGATATAGTTTCGCACACGGCAAAAAAATAAATTTAATAAATAAAATATAGAAAATTACTGATATACTATTTTGTAATTTAAAAAATTAAAAAATTTAATCTTAATTTTAAAAATTATAAACTCTTTTTGAACATATTTTATATCAAAAAACATTTATTTTTAAATTAAATTAAAATTATTTTTCTCAAACATTCATAAAGAAATTCAATCTTGATGAACCCTAATTCCAAAATTTCAATTTTAATGCATTAATGGATGGAGCAATTTTAAAACATTTTTTCAGAAAACAAAATTTTACATTTTGAAACGAACCGTTTTTATGTATGTTTGCTATTATGGATATATAAAAATCTAATATATATATAGAATCATGTCATTCCAAATTAATGGGAAAAAAAGAAATGAGAATCTACAAATGGTAATTAAATGAAAATCAACTACCCGAAATTATTTAATTTACACACGTGGGTTTTTCCATTGATAAGTCATTATAAAAAAAAGTAGGTCACGCACATGCATGGAATCGTGTCCATATATCATCCATATTCCTGCCTGTTTTTTGTTATTGTATCAAGGTGTCTCTGGTCGTGGTCCACAAATCACTTATTATGAAAGAAAAAAGCATGTGGAATTAAGTTGCCGACAGCAGAAGTATCCAAGATTGTTATTTTACTCAAAAGTATACTTTGATTCCCAATATTTGATAGATTGTTTGTAGTAAGAATTTAGTTAGAATTTATCCATATTTAATATATGAGCTAGTAAACTTGTGTAAAATATTTTACCGTAAAATTTATCAAAACTAAATTATAAATATAAGTCAATTAGAAAATAGGTTAAAATATAAAAGAATTCGGATCCACAGTATATGCATAGACCTAAAACCAAAAGAGCATACCAAATATTATTTCAAAAACTATCTTCCAAACTGTGTTACTATATAGACAAATATGTATTAGTAAAATTATAAAATATCACTTTTTTAATCTTTGTCACTATGTATTAACCTATAGACATGTATATATATACACGTAAATTCTTGACTGTTTTAATTAAGCTTCATTATTTTATATAATTAATAAATTAAAATTATTTAATATTATACTATTATAATATTTATATATATTAAATTAATTTTAAATTAAACAAAATTACCTTAGACAATGATTATTAACAGCGCTGTCCAAAGTTAGACCTTATTAACTGTTATCTAAGCTCCATTAATAAAGCTATTTTAAACCGCTATCCAAGCTCCGCATAGAGTGCGGTTTTCAGACGTTATCTAAGGTGTAACTTTGGAAAGCTATTCAAAACCGTTGTCCAATTTTTTTTAAAAATTATTTTATGTCAAAACCGCTCTCCAAAGTGAAAAGGTCTGTCTACGTTGAACACTCTAAGTTAAAATTTGTTGTAGTTAATTTAACTTTAATTTTGTTTAATATTATTTTAATTTCATCATTGTAATTTGATTGCAATTTCATCTACATTTCATTTGATTTAATTTCATTTTTATATTCAAAATTATTTTCCACCTAGGACCCATGTATCATCCGGACAGAATTCCCCCAAATTTAATGATCACGTGACTTGCAGATGAAAAAATACGGTGATTTTTTAGTCAAACTCGGTGAAAAAATTCGTGCACTCCCTCATTGAAGTCGTCCTTGTAAAGTTACCCAAATTTGGGAAGATATTATTACAATTAAAACCTGCTCAAATCACAATGAAACCAATAACCGTAGACCATAACACTCAGAAGTCAGAACATGTAACGTACCGCCCCCTTATTGCTCACGCCAGCTGCCAAATTCACGTGAATCATCCACAAACCATACACGAAAAAGTTCATAGTTGATATCTTAAAAAAAAAAAAAGGTTATGAGACTAAAGTAACTTAAATCGCCTATTTATGAGATACATAGTGTCAATGTAAATATTGTATTTCCATTGAGTATAATGATTTAAATTCTACATTATATACAAGAAACTTTCGTAAACTATACAAGGAAAGAGTGGTCCAACGCGCAACTTGCCTCTAAAAAATCAAAGAGAGGTCGATGTAACGTCTTTGTAAAGACGTCCGTTATTTGTAAATCCAATGAAACAAACTGTGTATCTAGGCGAACAGTGGAGACAAGCTCTCGGACAGAGTGAAAGTCAATATCGATGTGCTTAGCTTGTTTATTAGCACTTGGATTTTGACTTAGGAAGATTGCACTGTTGTTGTCCGAATAGAGAATCGGACAAGGAAGCTTGACTTGAAGCTCACGCAATAATTGTAGCAAACATACAATTTCTGAAGCTTCATTGGCCAAGACACGATATTCAGACTCACAACTAGATCGTGAAACAGTAGGTTGCTTCTTGGCGCTCCAAGAAACTAGATTTCCACTAAGATAGATAGAGTATTAGTGATAAATAGTTAAATTTAGTGTATATTCTTGTAGAATATTCTGTTTGACAAATCATATCTCATATGATTTGGATAATTATTTATTTCCTTGTAAATTATTTGTAATCTCACTATTTATATTGATAACTTCTCAATACCACAATTAAGGTGGAATAAATTATTTTCTACATGGTATCACTATATCACCGAAATCCTTTCTTTTCTCTATCCTAATTCTTGGTCAAACTTCCCTGCCGAAGATTACCTTTTCCAATTCTGTTTGTTTCTTTCCTAAATACTTGGTCATACTTTCCAAAACTTCTCTGCAACTGCCGGATTTCTCGCCTACAGCGCCCGGTGCCGCACGACATCCCTCTCTCCTCCGACGATCAACGATCGTTCGTTTTTCCATTCTCCTACGATTAGGCTTCTGCATCGCGTCTCCCTCTACACAGGTATCCGACGATCATGGCCCCTTCAACACCAACCGAGGCTGTTCTTATTGCCACGATGGTTCACATGGTGACTATCAAACTTTCATCGACGAACTACCTATTGTGGAAACACCAGGTCCTGCCCATGCTAGGGGCGTTTAATCTGACGGGTTTCATCGATGGAACCGCCACCCCACCATCCAAAACGTTGGTCGACAGTGACTCACCTAATCCGGAGTTTCTCTCATGGCGTGAGAAGGACCAGAAAGTACTAGGCGTCTTGTTCTCCACGCTCACAGAAGAGTCTATGGCTGAAGTTGTGGGGTGCACTACATCTCGTACGGCGTGGGTTGCACTTGAATCAGCCTTCCCGCAGTCCTCTGTCTCGCGAGTTCATCATCTTCACGAAGAACTTTTATTTCTCAGGCATGGCGATCTCCTGGTCTCAGATTATGGTCGCAAATTTAAGGCTTTTTGTGATCAATTAGCGGCTGTTGGCCGTCCCATGGATGAAATGGAAAAGAGTCACTGCTTTCTTCATGACTTGGGTCCGACGTTTATGGGGTTCTCGGACACTCGCATGGTTATTGATCCACTCCCTCCCTTTCGCACTTTGCTTCATCAGGCCATACAGTATGAACTCTTTAATCGTTCTATGGAGACCACGGCACCACCTACTGCTGCTTTTGTCGCCGCTAATGATGGTCATCGTCCTCAACAGAAACGCACACCTAATGGTGGCAATTCCTATACCAGGTCCTTTCCGTCTTCTGGTAGTGGGGGTGTTCGTCAAAATCAGGCGAAATAAGGACGTACTCCACGTTGCCAGATTTGTCGTGGGGAACACTATGCCGACAAGTGTCCGCGTTACCTTCAGGCCACTGCAGCTTCTCAACCAGCTACTGCCCAACTTGCACAAGCATTCAATGCCTCCTGCAACATTACTGAGCCGGTCTCTGATTGGTATGTTGATTCGGGTGCCTCAGCTCATATGACTTCTCAACCATTCGACTTGGACTCTTGCACTCCGTATTCGGGAAATGGTAAAGTTATTGTTGGTAACGGTACAGCTTTACCTATTACTCATATTGGCTCTAGTTCTTTATCTCGCAATATTCGCATGTTAGACGTCCTTGTTGTGCCTCACATCACGAAAAATTTGTTATCTATAACCAAGTTGACTTCTGATTATCCGGTTGATGTGGTTTTCACTGATAAGTAGTTTTTTATTCAGAATCGGGCTATGTGAACAAGGATTATATGTGCTTGAGCTGGGTCATCCGGCACTTACTGCAGCTTTACTTAATAAGGTTTCTCGTGCTTCATTTGAATTATGGCATTTAAGATTGGGGCATGTCCCATTTAGTACTATCTTGACTTTGCAAAAAACTTGGTCACTTATCTGTTACTTCTATTTTACCGTCTGCTGGTACTTGTTCATCTTGTCAAATGGCCAAGAGCAAACGTATGTCTTTTTCTATTAATGAGAAACGTGCTGAACATATACTTGATCTTGTGCACTGTGACTTGTGGGGTCCAGCTCCAATAACTACATCTGATGGTTATCGTTATTATGTGATATTTGTGGATGACTTTTCTCGATTTTCTTGGATGTATCCTTTACGTCGAAAATCTGATTTCTATAATATCCTGGTACAATTTCATACATTCGTTTGCAATCAATTCTCATGTTCAATGAAAGCATTTCAATCTGATGGTGGCACTGAGTTTCTTAGTTATGATGTCAGAAATTTTTTTGTCTCAAAAGGCATTCATCATCGTATTTCATGTCCATACACTCCTCAGCAAAATGGTCGTGCTGAACGTAAGCATCGCCACATTTCTGAAATGGGCTTGTCGATGATGTTTCACTCTTTAGTTCCTGCTGGTTATTGGTTTGATGCATTTGCTACTGCTGTGTATGTTATTAACCGTCTACCATCTTAACTATTGGAAAATAAATCGCCTTATGAGTTATTATTTGGTGTATCTCCTGTCTACACTAACTTTAAACCATTTGGTTGTCGTGTGTTCCCTTATCTTCGTGATTACTCTCCTCATAAACTGGCTCCTCGCAGTCGCCCGTGTATTTTTTTGGGATATAGTGGTTCCTACAAAGGCTTTCAGTGTTTAGATCCTGAGGCAAATAGGGCTTACATAACACGTCATGCTCAGTTCGACGAAACCCATTTTCCATTTCAGAACAATTCTGTATCATCAAAAGATGCTATTTTGGAATTTTTGACATTTGTTGAGCCAGTCACTCCTGCTAGGCAGTCTACTCCACCTGTCTCGCCTTCGTCTGCACCTAGTGACTCATCTTCTCCTTGTACACTCTGTCTACCAGCACCGTTTGAGTCGGCTTCTGCGCCAGAATTGCCCTCTGAACCTCCGGTTGCTACTTTGCCCCCTAGGTCACCTCCGCCGCCTCCTTCCGCTTCCACTCATCCTATGGTGACTCGGGGTAAGGCAGGTATTTTTAAACCAAAATACCCAATGACTTCTACTTCTTCTGTTTGCTTTCTGCTTTGGTTGCTTCTACAGAACCTCGCGGTGTCAAATCGGCTATGAAACATCCTCATTGGGTTGCTGCCATGCAAGAAGATATTGATGCTCTTCACTCTAATTGTACTTGGGATTTGGTTCCTCGCCCACCTAATGATAATATTGTTGGTTCAAAATGGTTTTTTCGTACCAAGTATCACTCTGATGGTTCAATCGAGCGTTACAAAGCTTGTCTTGTGGCTCAGGGGTTTACTCAGATTCCTGGTTTGGATTTCTCTCGTACTTTCAGTCCAGTTGTCAAAGCTGCAACCATCCGAGTTGTTTTGGCATTATCAGTTCAGCAAGGTTGGGATCTTCATCAGTTAGACGTCAAAAATGCATTTCTTCATAGCATTCTTCATAAACCTGTCTTTATGTCCCAACCACCTGGTTTTATTGATCCTCGGTACCCAAATCATGTCTGTCGTCTGAAGAAGGCTTTGTATGGTCTTTGCTAGGCTCCATTGGCGTGGTTTCACAGATTCAGTGACTTTCTTCTGAAGCAGGGCTTCAAAGCAAGTCGTTCAGATTCGTCTCTTTTCTTTCTCCATCGTGGAAAATCTATTATATACCTCTTGTTGTATGTTGATGACATCATTGTTACTGGTAATGACACCTCCTCACTCCGCTCATTGATCGCTCTTATCAATAGCGAGTTCGCTGTTAAAGATCTTGGCAAGCTAATTAAACTATTTCCTGGGCTTGGAGGTAACTCATACTACCACAGGTCTCTTTGTTGGACAATCCAAGTATGCCTGGGATATCTTGGATCGTATTGATCTACTTGATGCAAAACCTGTGTCCACTCCTTTGGCTCCTGGAAAAACTCTTGTTACCTCGAGGACACCATTCTCCAACCCAACTTTATATCGCTCCTTGGTTGGCGCTCTCCAGTACTTGACTATCTCTCGGCCTGACCTCAGCTTTGCTGTCAACCTCGTCAGTCAGTTTCTTCACTCACCAACAGATGATCACTTTCAGGTTGTTAAACGTATTCTTCGTTATGTCAAAGGCACAATACACTTTGGTCTCACCTTTGACCGCCAACTTGATTCTTCCATCACTGCCTACTCTGATGCAGATTGGGCCCGTTGCATTGATACTCGCCGGTCAACCTTTGGATTCTCTATTTTCTTGGGTGGGAACCTTGTCTCCTGGAGTGCCAAGAAACAACAAAGTGTTGCACGTTCCAGTTGTGAGTAGAACGTCTAGTTTCCACACATCGGGCCCAATCAGCGTCAACGTAGGCAATGAGAGCGAGTGAGGAGCCACGAGAAAAAGTCAAGCCAAAGGATGGAGTACTCTTTACATAGCGAAGAAGAGCATTAAATAGACTAGTACAAGCATAATCAGCACATGCTTTGGTTTAAAAATACCTGATTTTGCCCTTGTTTGCATGGGATGAGTTGAAGGTGGAGCTACTGGCTGAAGTGGAATAAGTGGAGGAGAAGCTATGGGGCTCGACTCATCTGGCAAAACATGTTCCGCAGACGGCGTAATAAAGGGCCCAGCCTCATGAGCAGGAGGCTCGTACAAGTCTGGGTGCATAAGTCATGGAGTGGAAGGTACATGGAAGACACGAACAACAGAATTATCCGAGATTGTTATTTTAGTCAATATATAGTATATCTTTTTACTAATATTTTGATAGTTTATCGTCAGAATTTTAGTTCAAATTTAACAATATTTAATATAAATATATTTTACTAAATAAATTCTCTTTTTTTTTACAAATTTGTACACATATTTTTTTACCTATTTTTTTAAATGAAATATCTCATGGACTCTCTCTGTCCCATAATTATTTTCACACTTTTCTTTTTATCAGTCACACAATTGTTTTCACACCCTATAAATGAAAACTATTACTTTAACTTTATTCTCACAATATTCACATATTTACACAATATGTTAATTACTTTTACATTCAATCCAACAAATCTTATTATTTTAAAAATATAATTTTACACATTATCTTACTTTTCTTAAAAAGTGTGAACTCCGAAAGGTGAAAACAGTGGGGACGGAGGGAGTACCTTTTAATTTGTTTTATATTTTAGTATATAAACCTTTTTTTTTTAATTTTTGAGTATATATGTGTTACTATAAAATCAAATATTTATTTTTCATAGATATTTATTTATTTTTATAAAAATAACATATCTACAATTAAAGAGATAATGATTAATTAAAATAACAATCCAGCCTGTTTGGACTTACATTCCAGCCTGTTTGTTGTCCTTGTCCACAAAAATGTACAAGCAAAAATGCACATGTTGTTTGTTTGTTGCAGAGCATGGAATATATGTGGAACACAATTTGGGTATTTTAACATCTAGGAATTATTTAATTGGGCCTTCAACTCTTTATTGGGCACGGATATTCTCCCCCTTTTTTTAAGTACTTCACCACCATAAATATTCAGTTCACCACCCTACTCTTCCAAAAGTACCAATGCTCTTTTCAAGTGAAAATTGATTTTGCAACTTCACCCCCTTTCTTCATTTTTTAAATATTCTACAAAAAACTTTGAAACAATGTGTAGTTTTAATTTTTTTCGACAACGCCCATCGCCAACCTCCGGCACCACTACCACCGTAATTTTTAACGGACGCCCACCACCACCATAGTATTTTTTTTATAGATAAATTTAAGAATTTATTAGTTTTATATATTGAAGGGTTTGAATGTTTTTTAATGTTTTGAATGAGTTTTTATTGTTATTATTACAAATATTGGGATTGAAAATCAATTAAAAATCGTTCACAAAATTTCGTTGGATAATATTGATAAAAAAACGCGAAAAAATCACTGAAGACATTTGTTCGACTCTGGTTTTTCGCACAAATGCTATTTGTTCGAAAAAATTAGTCGAACAAATAGCATTAGTTCGAAAAAAAAATTTGAAAATTTTTGTTCGGAATTTTTGGTGGAACAAATGCAGAATGTTCGGAAATTTTTTCCGAACAAAGTACAAATGTTCGAAAAAAAAATCCGAACATTTTGCTTTTGTTCCACCAACCAGTGTGGAACAAATATGTTCGAATATTTTTTTAAAAAGTTCAGAAAATGTACGAAAAATCATAAATACGTATATGAAAAACTATTATCATCTTCCATTTTGACAAAATAAAATTTTTTAATAACGTTTTTGTTCAAAAAAATATAGTTGAAGAATTGTATAGTGAGAACCAATCAATATTTAGGTTTTGAAAGAGGGGGTGAATTGATCTTCTGCAATTGGAGAATATATTTAAAGGGTAATTTTGTCTTTTAAAATTTATTTTCAAAATGAAGAATAAAAGGGTGGTGAAGTACTCAAATATGGGGGTCCAAATATCCGTGGCCCTCTTTATTTTGACTTGTTATAGGTTGGCCCAATCTTGTGCACCTTATGAATAAAAGTTATTGGGCCTGAGTTTTGATTAATTTAAGGCTCAGGTTATATGCACCCACATGTATTTGAAGTACACACACCTTATGAGTACACTCACTTAAAGTTGAATACACTCACACAAAATTTCCACAAATTGCCCTCTATCTACAAAAAGAGAAGAGGTGGAGGCGATGGCGGCGATTGCCGTGAGCGACGGAGGCTGTGAATTTGGGGCATATAAAAGTAATAGGCGGATTCCCTGATCAAAATATAGCTTCTATTGGATGCGAAAAATATCAAAATATTTTCATCTTTGATGGAACAACTAGATATGCACAAAAAATGCAACAACTGTATCTCCTTAACAACTTCTCGTGGGTGGAAGATTCATAAATGGGGATGCTGAAATGGAGAAGAAAATGTCCCTTTGATTTATTAAAAAGGGTATAATAGTTATTTTATATATTGTTATATATAATTATATGTTTAGGTGTGTGTACTTTCAATATATGTGGGTGCATATGACCTGGCCTTAATTTAAACATACTAAAATTAAATTAATCCATCAAATTTATTTAAATAATTTTAAATTTTAAAAAATAGTACTTCTAGTCTATTGAATTTTTTAAATATATTTTGTCCCCATTGTTTTATTTGTCTATTTTTAAAATTTCATCTCTTTTATTTTGCAGTTTCCTTTTAACTTCTCGTCATAGTTGACTTCAAACTACCCAGACATAATCTGGGAAATCAAATCTAAGCAACTTGGGATTAAAATTAAGCAATATATCCTTTCAAAAAGAAAAAATAAAATAAAATAAAGCAATATATAAATATATAGACATATATATATATATATATATATATCCAAAAGAAATTGAGCAATATTAAGAATTATAGAGCAAATTGATTTTTCTAACTATTTTTGAGTATTTTACTGAAAGCTGAAAGTTATGAGATGTAAATATATATATTTTTTTAACACAATCAGTTTAGAAAGGAACAATTATAATGAAGGACATTTTTTTAGGTTTACTATGAAAGGGGAAAAATGTGTAATTTTTAAAGTATTTGTACTCATTCTGAGTATCCTTTGAGTGTGCAATTTTATAATTTTTGCACGTATGCCCCTCCTTGCAAATTAGAGAGAAGGTGTGCCCACTTAATTTTTTTCTTATCAATAAGAGAGCTATCTTGATCCACGTCAGCATATCTTCAGGACACCCTCAATTTGATTTGACATATTGGTGAAAAAGGATGTCTTTTTTTTTTTGCTTTTGAGCTCAAGATTGGACCTAATTAAAAGATGTAGGTCTAAATTAAAATAAGGTTAAACTAAATTGTTGGTATATTTCAATTAATTTCGACCATTTTTTTATTTTATTTTTCCGATAACTTTATCTATTTTGAAATTTATCCCTAAAATTCTGAATTTTGTTAACGTGTTCTAGCCAGTAAAAAGACGAGAAAGTTGTAAATCTAAAGAGCATTTTCAAAGTTAAAAAAGATAGCATACTAAAATTAAAATTGGTAAAAGTTAAAAGAAAAAAAAAACAACTTTTACAAAAGATAAAACTTTTTTTAACCTTGTAGAAGAATAATTTCGGCAACTTCTACACCTTAATTGCATAAAATTATAAGATGTGAGATGTAACGAAAAAAGTTTTTAATACATTTTTTCAGAAAAATAAAGAAATTGTGGGGCCAAATATATATTTTTAACTCTAAACTTTTGTACAAACTATTTTTGAAAAGCAGTAATTAGACATAAATAAAATTAGGCTAAAATTTTAACCTAGCTCGAGTAGCTGCGTATAATTTTGTCAAATTTGGACAGTTTTCTCAAATATTTACTTAATTTAGGCACTAGAATTCATATACCTACATATATATATGCACAAAAGTCAATATTTTCCTAAATTACCAAACAAGATATAATTAAGGCTAAGTCGAAACACAATCTAGGCAGCAATGTTTTAAAAGCGAAAAGCAATCCCCTTATCACTTTCGATCATACCGGTTCTGACAGTTTGTAAAGCGATTGAACCGGTATTATGTCATAATTAAATAATATATAATTTTATATAAAAAATAAAAATATAAAAATTAGCTTTTCTCTAAAATAATTAAAGTATATGTATAAATTTTGACAAAAGTAAATAATAATGTGGTTTAAAAGTGGAAGTTGAAATTGAAGTGGACATCCTTAGCACTTTTTATCGGACCGGTTCTGAGCACTTTTAAAGCTGTTGTTCCGGTATGATGTTATAAACTTATAACTAAATAATGAATAATTTTATGTAAAAAAAAAAATCAAATTAGTTTTTTTCTAAAAATAATAAATTAAATCTACAAATTACAACAAAAGTAAATAAATATACATCTGGTATTGCTATTTAAAATGCTATTTTAACAATCTAAAAATGTCAACATTACTAAAACAAATATAACATATATCATAAAAACGTCAAATGTAAAATCAAGTTCATCAATTGTCTAACAAACATCAAATGTATGACAAATTCACCAATATCTACAATTAATAATATATAAACATTTAATCTGAAAGGACATCCAAATTAACACCACTAAAGCTTGATCTCATGTTTCCAAGTTCAAACTTCGTAAATGACTTAAAAGAAAGATGTGAAAATGATAGATTAAGAGTTTGGAGAAGAAGAAGGATGCATAGGGAACGCGACGAAGATGATACAGAATAGAAAATTAAATCTAATAAATTAGGGTTTCGATAAGAGTTTTAATTTATAAAAAAAAGCTCTAATTTTTTTTTACAAATAAAGTAAAAGCGCGCCGAGTTGGCCGATCCCACCAGTGATCAGTACGACTAACTTTTGCCAATTTTGACCGCTTTTTAGGTACTTCGGAAAAAGAGTGGTCCAATACTTTTGAACCTTTTGACATGTAGTTTTAGTAGCGGTCAGACCGGTAAATATACATCTAATATCTATGTAAATTGCAATTTTAACAATCTAAATCAAATATCAATATTACTAAAACAAGTCCACAATATATCATAAAACATCAAATGTAAAATTAAGTTCATCAATTGTTACAAACATCTTATGTATGAAAAGTTCATCAAATGTCTATGATAACAACATACAAACGTTCAATCTGTAAGGACATCCAAATTAACACCACAAGAGCTTGATCCCATGTCTTCAAGTCCAAACTTCGTTGTAGATAACTTAGAAGAAAGATGCAAAAACCATATATTATATTAAGAGTTTGTAGAAGAAGAAAGATACATAAGGAACGCAATGGAGATGATATAGAATAAAAAACTAAATCTGATAAATTATGACTTGAATAAAACTTTTAATTTATAAAAAAAGCCCTCATTTTTTTTTATAAATAAAGCGAAAACGCCGAGTTGGCTGATCAGGCCCGCTTTTGTAGCTTTTGACCGCTTTTTGGGCATTTCAGCGGAAAAACGGTCTAATGCTTTTGAGCCGTTCGGTATGTAGTCTGAGTAGTGGTCGAACCAACCGGTCTAACTCGCTTTTGAAAACATAGTTATATATGAGTCACCTTCTTCTAGGCCAAAAAATGGGGGTGGGGGGAGGTTGGGGGGATGTGACTCTAATTTTAATTGAAATATGACATTAAATAAAATTAAAACATACAGAATAATATAATTAAAATATGATGTTAGATTTGATTGAAAATGTAGCACTAGCTTTAAGTGTATAACGTGACACTAGCTAAAATCGAAATTAACGTGGTGACCGACCATGCCCATATACATATAAATAACTGTGGACTCCAATTTCTAATTCAACTTCTTACAACATCAATGGAGTCAAAGAAGACCAGTTTGAGCATACTCATGTTTGCATATCTAGCACATGGATACATATACCCTTATCTAGAACTAGCCAAGCATCTCTCCACCAAAAACTTCACCA
The DNA here is from genome assembly GCA_026898435.1 of Prunella vulgaris. Lineage (NCBI taxonomy): Eukaryota > Viridiplantae > Streptophyta > Magnoliopsida > Lamiales > Lamiaceae > Prunella > Prunella vulgaris. The sequence continues at coordinate 26,205 of JAPKLY010001324.1, forward strand.
AAAATTTATGAACTAAGAGGATGAAAAATAAAGTAAATGAAACTTAAAGGATAAAAAAATACATTTTTCCAACAAATTTCTTTGGTTTTCCCCAGTTTTTTATTTTTTTAGTAGTTATATGCATAGCATTTTCTCAACTGCCATCCTCCAATGCAGCTGCTATCATGGATGAAGACTATAAAGATAACAGATTTAGCCACTTCACGACGTCGACCAACGTAATTCTGATGAAGACGTGGAGGGCCATTGAAGAAAAGTACATAGATTATTTATCCGTTTGTTGTAACAAGAAAATCGTTGTTGTTGGTCCTCTTATCTCACCATCCACGACTTCGTATGACGATTCACACATCATGCAATGGTTGAGCACAAAGAAACAATGCTCAACCGTTTTCATCTCAATCGGAAGCAAAAATTACTTTTCGGGTGACCAAATTGAAGCAGTAGCTAATGGGTTAGAGAAATCTAATGTTAATTTCATTTGAGTTTTGAGATTTCCTTCGAAAAAGAAAGTCAACATAGAAGAGGCTTTGCCAGAGGGGTTTGTTGATCGGATGAGAGAGAAAGAGAGAGGATTGATTGTAGAGAGATGGGAGCCGCAGACAGAAATCTTGGCGCATTCGAGCATCGGTGCTTTCGTGAGTCATTGTGGAATGAGTTCGATTTTCGAAAGCATTTATTTCGGAGTTCCCATTATCGCCATTCCTTTGAGGCATGATCAGCCATTGAATGCTAGATTGATGGTTGAGGCTGGCGTTGCTGTGGAGGTGGTAAGATATGAGATTAATGGAGATTTTGGCAGTAAAGAGGTTGCCAATGTGATGAACAAACTCTTTGTTGAGAAAACTGGGGAAGAGATGAGGGTTAGAGCTGTAGAGTTGAGTGAGAAGATGAAAAGTGACCAAGATTGTGCGGTTGAGGAAACGGCAGACCAACTCCGGAGGCTTTGTATGGACTATAAGCGACTGAATTAATTCCAAATGCGTTTAGTTCTGTTAAGAACTTTGATCAAGTTGCAGCTGTAGACTTAGCAAGAACTCTACAGCTGGAGTTTGCAGGACCAAAAATCGTAGAACACAAAACAAAAACCAAAATTGCACAAGTATTTACGTGGTTCGATCAAAGTGATCTATATCCACGGATGAGACGCTCATACTCCACTAATCAATCGGAAGAATTGATACAATTACAAGAAGAATTGAAAGAAATCTGAAGCCTAACTGAATTAATCAAAGTGTTGCGCCCAAATCTGAAGCCTAACTAACCTGATTCTTATAACTGCCGGTTCGATCGAGCCGGCTTTACTTATATTGCTCCGGTTCAGTCTGAAACGTCTGGTTCTTGAGAACTTGAAACCGGTTCTGAGATCACCACTTCTGAGGGATATTTTCCACATCATAAAGTATCACTTAGGCATTCGAATAGTATCAGAGCATTATTTAACTTTCATCCTCACTTGTTTTGTATTTCCAACAATTCTCCACCTCAAACCAAGTGAGATAGAGCACCTCATCATCCCTTTTCATGGCTGTCATTAAGGTACATCCTATGACTGCACCTTGATCAAATCAAGGCAGTAATTGAACTTGGAACTTGGAACTACCTTTGTTAGAAAATCAGCTGCATTGTCATCTGTATGAACCTTCTGTACCTTGACCAGCTTCTTATCAACTACATCTCTTACAAAATGTAACCTCACATCAATGTGCTTAGACCTCTCATGGAAAACCTGATGTTTAGCCAAGTGTATAGTGCTTTGGTTGTCACATTGCACTGCAACCTCTTTCTGTTTGATCCCAAATTCCTTTAGCATTCCCTTAAGCCACATTGCTTCTTTAATTGCCTCTGTCATGGCAATATACTCAGCTTCTATTGTAGATAGAGCTACCACTGATTGGAGAACAACCCTCCAACTAATTGCAGTTCCAAACAAAGTGAAGACAAAACCAGTGAGTGATTTTCTAGTATCAATGCTTCCTGCAAAGTCTGCATCTACATACCCTTGAAGTGGTTGATTTCCATCTGTTCTTTCAAATAGAAGTCCCAGACTTGAAGTCCCCTTTAGGTATCTTAGATTCCATTTGAGAGCATCCCAATGTAGCCTTCCTGGATTGGACATGAATCTACTTGCTAAACTGATAGCATGGGCAAGATCAAGTCTTGAACAAACCATGGCATACATTATACTCCCAACAGCATTTGAGTAAGGTATCTTACTCATCTGTTCTCTCTCACCACTGTCTTTAGGACTTTGTTCAGAGGACAGCTTGAAATGTTGGCCAAGTGGAGTTGAGACAGGTTTAGACTGTTGCATATTGAACCTCTTGAGAACCTTCTCAATGTATTCCCTTTGTGTGAGCAGTAGCCTACCATTTTCCTTATCTCTGATAATCTCCATCCCAAAAATTCTCTTTGCCACTCCTAGATCTTTCATGTCAAAAACAGAACTCAGCTTGGCCTTTAAGTTTTGAATCTTGTCAATGCTTTTACTGGCAATCAGCATATCATCAACATACAATAATAAGTATGTTATCACTTCCTTCCTTGCTTCTCAAAATTAACACAGTTGTCATACTTGCACCTTGAGAAACGAATAGAGATCATAAAGCTGTCAAATCTTTTATACCACTGTCTAGGACTTTGTTTCAGTCCATACAGTGATTTCTTCAATAAGCATACCTTATCTTTGTGTTCTGGCAGTGTAAATCCCTTTGGTTGTTGCATGTATATGGTCTCCTCCAATTCACCATGTAAGAATGTTGTCTTAACATCAAGTTGTTGGAGTTCAAGGCCTTCCTGGTTTACTTTAGCAAGTAAGATCCTAATTGAGCAATGTTTTACTACTGGAGAGAACACCTCATTGTAATCTATTCCTTCCCTTTAAGTGAAGCCCCTTGCAACAAGTCTTGCTTTGTATCTGATCCTCTCCTTTCCCTCTGATCCAATCTCTGACTTCCTTTTGAATATCCACTTTGAACTCACAATCTTCTGATCATTTTTCCTTTTCACTAGAATCCAGGTTTTATTCTTCTCTAGTGATTGTAGTTCCTCAGTCATAGCTAGGATCCACTTTTCCTTGTCAGTACTGGAAATAGCTTCCTCATAGGATAGTGGATCATTGTGCTCCACCTCTTCAGCTGAAATGAGAGCATAGGACACAAGGTCTACATGCCCAAATCTTGCAGGAGGATGGATTGCTCTTCTTTGCCTATCTCTTGCCAAGCTGTCACTGCAGGAAATTCAAGAAATCGCGACGAAAAATTTGTCAATGAAACATCATTTTTCGTCACAATTGATATTTTGTGATGAATTTTTTCGTGGCATAGATCGTCATTTAATGTGTGTGGTATTATGAAAAATGTGACGTTATATTAATTCGTCATGAAAAGGGCATCCATTGGTGACGAAATAGGTCATCGTCACTGTATGTTTTCATCTATTGTGACGCATAAATTGTCACTATAGTCATAAAAAATTTGTCACTTAGTATGATGTTTCGTCACTTAATAAATTGTCACAAAACAAGTTACTTTAGTGACGTTAATTTTGTCACGATTAGCTTGGTTATTTCGTCACATTTTCTATATTCGTCAAGAAAGAGTTGTTATTCGGTGACGAAATGTTGATCATCGTTATATGTGTACATATAAAATGACGATGAAATTTGTCACTGATTAGTATGCTTTAGTGACAATTTTTATTGTCGCAAAATGCTGTGAAAATTGTGACAAATTGTTTTTGTCACTATAATATATTATTCAGTGACGAAAATAATAATCATCACTAAAAATTCATATTTGGTGACAATATATGTTTCGTCATATTTGACATTATTCGTCATGAAAGAATAGCAAAAAAATCACGAAAATAATGATCATGGTTATATATATAGATATAATGACAACTAAATTTTGTCACAAAAAATTGGACTTCAGTGACAAAATATAAGTCGTCATTAAAAGATGTAAAAATGGTGACAAAATATTTTTTGTCATAAAAAATATTATTCAGTGACGATGATGATAATCGTCACTACAGAAATTGATATAGTAACAACATATTTCGTCATGATTAGTCAACATATTGTGACTATTATTTCGTCATAAAAATGATACATATTGTGACATATTTATTTCATCGTGAAATAATTCATTTTATTATCAATTTATTTGAATTTATATATATATTAAATCAGTAATAATACTAAATAATAAATATTACAAACAAAAACTAAATTAATTAAAGATAAAAAAAATTAATTTTCATTAATAAAAAAACTCTTTCAAGCAATTAGAAAGCAATCAACAATCTTTGTTATCAATATTACATGAAACAATAAACTAAAAAAAAATTGAAGTCTTATATGTCTCCAAAACTAATTTCCATGTCATTGTTCCTTTTTGCACTTCGTACGACGATGATGAAATCTTCTCCTCTGTAGATATCACCTATTAAAAAAAAATCATATTAGATGAATTTATAAGAAAGCTTAACTCCGTAAAGTATCAAGAAAACGATAATCCTAAACTTTAAATGCACAAATACACTTACCATTCAAGAATGCATTGAAGGTGGAAATCATGCTTGCAGCTTGTAACCTACACGATAAATAGTATCCCCAACAGTAAGAAACAGCAAACGGGACACTATATTTTCACTTCACCGTGGAAGGATCACTATCAGAAAAGCCCTCAAGGCATATGCTAAATATGGAGCTTCACTGACACACAAGATCTGAGACTGTGTAAAAGAATATTAGATAATGAAAGTACCACAATCACCATAATTGACTGGATCAGTTAAACAAGAATCCCAAGCAGTTGATGAATCCAGAAAATAAAAGGAAAAATAAACAAAAATACATAACTACCAAAAACAGCAGCTACCAAATATACATAAAGTAAATGCTAATGAAAAACAGCAGCTACCAAAAACTCATAAAAAAAAAAAAAAAAAGCTAACCTTAATTTCATCGTCTTCCTGACTTGACCTTAACCTCATCTAGATTCACACTTTAAACAAATTTTCTCTAGATCTTTATGCTTTGGGGTCTCATCTAGAAGTCTATAGGCTCTTGGAGGCCTGGGCTGATCAGTTGATGTCTTGGACCTTGTTGTAGTTTAATAGACTTTAGACTCATGAATAATTATGCTACAATAGGTTCAATTTTATTATTCACTCCGCAATTAATGTATTTGAATTGTAATAAAACATTGGAAACCAGTATTTCTTATAATCTTATTATATATTTGCATTGGATCCTCATAAAAGTGAATAGGAGGGCAAGTCAGCCCGTAACTCAATGTTTTGTGGGACGTATCACTTAATAAAAAAACATCACTATAACAATTAACTATTATCAGTTATCACACAATTAAAACTAAAAAAGTTATTAATTCAAGAATAGGAGAGAGAGTCGGCGAGCCGTAACTCAGAGTACACAAACGATCATGACTCATGAGATGAGATTTTAAACAGTCACCTCTTTGGGTATCAACATCTAATTTACAGATGGTCAACTTTATGCTGCACAACTTAAACACTAAAAATAATAGTTAGATTAAATGAGTTGTGAATTAAGGAAAGCAGCATAAGTTTCATAGTTATGTTATTTTCATGGTGTCACAATTTTTATTTTTTTTATTTCTAATTTGTAATTAATAACAAGTGTTTGATTCCCTTGTAGCTCGGAATTGTTTGAGCCAGAGCATACCTGAAAGCATACGGCATGCCTTTTTCATTCTTCTGATAATATGATGCAAGTATATTCATATTTGAAAGAATAGTGCTTACAAGGGAGAACTGTTAAGAATATCGAAAGCTCCAATCAACCGGTAAGCTCTTCCATTTGGCCCTGCTCATATCAACAAAACCAATCAAGTTAGCATGAGGGATTGAATCCTGATAGTATAGATGATAGTGATTATATGATAACACACATAAGAGCAACCTGAGTGATGTATTGCTCTGCATCAGTTCGTCTCAGGAACCTGATTGCATGTCGTGCTAAGTTGGCAACCTGATCGCTAAGCATAATCTGACCAATATCATCAAGAACTCTCACCTTTATGAAGGGATCTTTCGCGGAACCATATCCTGGAACCACATGAATTTTGGCTTGAGATAGTTAGATAGCTCAACTAATAAAAAATTCGTTAAATTTGTAAATGGATGACACATGATAATGCATAAGAAGAGGTACCTTTTCAACCTCATTTCTTCGTCAAAAGGCATTTCTCGGTTCCACCGCAAATTTTTTTTGTTCTTCTCCTGTCTCTGAGTCTATTTAATTCTTCTACTATTGCAGATTCAAAACGAAATTCTACTGCACTGAATAATTGGATTAACGAATGAGGGTTTATACCTTCGATTCGAAGGGTTTCTCAAGGGATTTGATTGAAAAATGGATGTCGATTTCTCATGGGTTAGGGCTAAAAGAAAAACCATATATATAATAAACATGATTTTGCTGGCGAGTGAACAGTCACTCGCTCAAAAGTAAAATCGTCACTTGCACTTCACTCGCTCAAAAGTAAAATAGTGACTTGCACTTCCTACTGTAGCGAGTGAACAATCAACTTTAAACCATCGTATTTAAATCTAATTTTGTTAATTTTTGTCCATTCACAAGGAGGCCTAATTTTTAGTCACAAAATCGCAAACCGTTTGCAAAAAATAATTTTGAGACCCCAATAAAATATAATCACATTCAATTATACCTTCAGTTGACAGCGTGGCGTGGCTCCACGGCCGGGGGTGCGTCGCGTGTGGCAGCAAGGCTGCGACTGTGTCTGATGTAGCGCACAGGCGTGGGCGGCGCCGGCGGTTGAGGTGGAGGAGGCAGCGATGCCTGACGGCTGAAAATCCGTGGATTAACTGAGGAAGAAACAAGACAGAGTATACTAGATGGTACAATGTGGGTTTCTGAAATTTTAGGTTTAGATATAGGTCTCATGGGCCATTAATGAAATCTTGGCCCAATTTTCTCATTTATTTATTTTATTTAAACATATTTATTACAAGGCTACGTATTAATTTTATTTGGTGCACAATCATTTTTATAATATGAGATTATACATTAAAAAAATAATAAATGAGTTTGATCTTAAATAAAAAGTATATTTTATTAATTTTTATAAACATGCATAATTTTTTAATAAATATATATTATATTTTTTGTAAAATAACAAATACAACTTTCTTTTAATTATTTAATCAGAATTTTATCAATTTTATTAGTTTGTTAATCGTAAATTCTGATAATATAAAAAAGTAAGTTTAATTTAAAAAATAAAAAATTATTAAGAATTTTGCGCTGATTGTCTAATGAAAAAATTATCATTTATCAAAATACGTGTGATAAATTTTAAAGATTATGCATATAATATTTTCTACACTTTATTCAACAATAAAAGAATACACATTTCTATATAAAAATAACAATAATAAAAATGAATATTATATATATTTTATATTTACAGACCGTGCAGATGCACGGGTGATATACTAGTGAGATAATATTAGGAGGAAGATAGACTTTGATTTTTATATTTGATCTTTATTTTCGAATTTATTTGGTAAAATTAGTGGAGGGAAAGTGAGAGCCAATTTTTTGCATTCATTTTTAATGAGAGAAATTTTATCATTATTGTTTATTTTTCTGTTTAAGTGTCCAAACAAGAGTACAATAACTAATTTTGTTTTTTTATATCTAATCTAAGTAATTTAAAACTAAAATAGATAATATATTGCAATACTTTTATTTTTAGTAGTAATTTAAAACTAAAAATTAAGGAAATAACCTAATAGTATTACTCTTTTGTAAGGATGGTACTAGGAAATAACCTAATAGTATGTAATACTAGACTGCGTAGTTCATAATATCCTCCTCACAAAAGAATGATACTATTAGGATCCCAATATCAATACTTGTAAATAGAATCACTAAATTATTAATCAAATTGATAATCACACACCAAATCACTAAATTTATCATAAAATGGAGTTTTGGTAAACATTAGAATATGTGAGTACTACAAGTGGATATGACTACTATAAGTATCACAAGTACA